>OY282640.1:155691602-155815927 GCA_958299015.1 Tetanocera ferruginea | reverse complement strand
GCAATGAATTTTGAACCAGCGATAATTTTGTATCGAAATATTTATCGATATATCCGCGTATATATGTCGATAAAAATAAACAATTTGATGGTTTGTCCGGGTTTTTAAACTTCAAAAATTAATTTATTTGAGTATCTGATATATCGATAAAATTCATATACCGATAAATTTTATTGATAACATATGTTATTAATTTTAAACCTACGATAGTTTGTTATAAAAATATTTATCGATATATCCGGTAATTATTTTAATTATATAAACTATATCGATATATGTATATGTTTGTCTTAAACAATTTAATTTATTGAATTATGTATTTATATCGATAAAGATAAAATATTTAATGGCTTGTTCGGGTCTTCAAACTTCAAACATCAAGTTTTTAATCAATTATTTTATGCTATTATTATATGATATATCGATAACTTTTTGAACAACAAAATTTCAAACAAATTCTTGCAAATTTCAAATTTAAAAAATGATTATGTATGTTTATAACGATTGTTAGAAGTTTTATCAAAATCATGCATGAAATCATCGATAAAAAATTGTTGTAAATATAAATTTACTTTCGCAATTATATTGAGAAATTCTAAAAAGCTTCTTAACTATCAATATTTATCGATTATTCATTGTTTATCGATGAATTTATGAAAATTTCACTGTTTTAATCGAATCGCTGTAATAAATAATTGATAGTTTATGCATATATCTATATAAATAAGTATTTTAAGATAGGCTTTCATCAATTTTTTGCTAAACTAATATGAAAATTCATGTTTAAAACGATTGTGAGAAAAATTATCGAATGCATGAAGCTACCGATATAGGAGTTTTATGCATACAAATTTATTTTCGCTAATAAAGCAATAAATCCTAAAAATTTATCGATAAATGTTGATAAATTATCGATGAATTGTCAATGTTATTGAGAAAAATCGATATTTTAATCAAATCGCAGTTATAAAGTTGTTGATATTCATGCATTTTTAAGTTAATTATTCAAGATCAATAAAGGAACGTATTAGTCAAATATATCGAACCAGATCAAACATACGATATAAATCAGCCTAATGACATTTATCGACAGCGATAGAAAATGTTTGGATAATTGTTTAAACAGCCAAGAATTTTTTATATTAATTTAGCAATTAATTTGAATCCTACGATAATTTTTTCATCGATAAATATTTATCGATATATCCGTGTATATAAGTGTAGTGTCTGCATATCATATACACACAACACACATACATAAGTCACACAATATAAAAAACTTTTCTTTTAAGAATTTGAATAAAAAAAAAATATGTTATTTTTTTTGTTGATTAATTTTAATTAATCAAAAAAAAGTATTATAAAAATTGTGTCCGACAAAAAATTTTTAAAAATAAATGTTTCAAAAAATTAAAATTTAAATAAAAAATATATTAATTTGTGGACATATGTATGTATATCGATAAAAAATAAACAATTTGAGGTCTTGTCCAGGTTTAAACTTTAAGAACTAATTTTTTTGAATAACAGATTGTGGAAAACCGATAAATTTTATTGGTAACTTTTGTTATTAATTTTAAACCTACGATAGTTTTTCTATCAAAATATTTATCGATATATCCGATAATTATTTTAATTATATATACACACATATATCGATATATGTATATGTCTTAAACAATTAAATATATTGAGTAATATATGCATTTATATCGATAAAGTTAAACAATTTGAAGGCTTGTCCGGGTTTTGAAACTTCAAACATCAAGGTTTCTAAATAAATATTTTATACTATTATTATATGACATCACGATAAATTTTTGAACAACCGTGTAATTTTATTGATAATTTAAGCAACTAAATTTAAACCTACGATTACTTTTTATCGATATATTCGTGTTTTCAATTTAATATTGATTAATATATTAATTTATATCTTGTACGGGTCTTGAAACTTCAAAAATTAATTTTTTTCAATATTTATTTGGTACTAATTAATATATGATATATCGATACATTTTTGAACAAAAAAATTTAGCGGATTTTTACGATAACTTTTATATCGAAATATTTTTCATGTATGTATGTTTTAAATAAATTAATATTGTGATTAATATGTGTGCATATTTATATTCATAGAGGTAAAAAAATTAAGCGCTCATCCGGGTCTTGAAACTTTAAAAAATTTATGTTTTGAAAAATTTTTTATATGACAGCACAAAATGCCAAAAATGTTGTCTATAAATTTTGAAGTCGTTCGGAGAAAAACTGTACGAATGAGCGACATCTATAGCGTGAACATTTCAAAAGTTTATCGTTTTTCTCAAAACCACTTTTTTGCAGTTTTTCTCAAAAACTTTTGTACCTATCGTGGTGCTTTATGGCGTGGTCATCTTAACGAAGCTCTCTCTCGTTTTTAATATTTTCCGGTGAAATTTTCATAAAATGTTGTTCAAGCATAAAAAATTATATAATTTTTGAAAGATCTTTAAAAAATTCACAAATACATGTTTTTTTTTCTCGAAACCCGGGTAAGCCTTTAAAGAAAAACTTTTTATTATTATTTTTATTAATAATTATAATAATAATAATAATAATAATAATAATAATAATAATTATAATAATAATAATAATAATAATAATAATAATAATAATAATAATAATAATAATAATAATAATAATAATAATAATAATAATAATAATAATAATAATAATAATAATAATAATAATAATAATAATAATAATAATAATAATAATAATAATAATAATAATAAAGAAAAACTTAAGAATTATGCAAAAACACTGTATAGAGTTTCTATAACGGTAAATTTAAGACTCCAAAATTCCATTTAATGCCCCACCATATGCAGATTGTGTGAAATACTATAAGACTATATCAAAAAATGAATGAAACAATTTTCAAAATAAGTTCTCAGTTACCCGAAGTAGTACCAATTAAACATATACTCCAAATTAATTCAAAATATAATATAGTTCTATATCTTCTTGAGGTTGCTCATTAGTTCCTTTAGTATATATAATATTATATATTTTTTTAATGTTCAAAATATATATTTTAAACTCAAAAACTAACAAGAAATATGGTGGAGTTATTCTCATTTGCTTTTATGATTGCTTTTCTATTTATCTGCACTCGGCATGTATAAACATTTGTAAGTACTGGATTAAGAATAAAGAATAAAGTACCTGGATAAAGACCGGATAAAACTGATAGTTTTTCCAATAAAAAAGACAAGTTAAAATTTGACTTATAGTTTTTCAAGCATAACAGATTCCGGCAAAACTGACAACAGAGTCAATTTCAGCGACCGTTTTTTACTTAGTGTTCACCACAGCACCGAATTCATAAAAATAAAAAAAATTTCGATAGCAATCCTACCAGCGCCATCTTGAATTTTTAAATTCTAACATCAGATTCGAAATCCGCGACCACCTAACACTGTGAAATAATGTTAAAGACTTTTAAAAGCATGTTATTAGGTGGCAACCCTATGGAAAAACATAACATAATTTTGAAAATCTGTTTCAATTCTTACCTAAGTCTTAAAATTAAGCTGATAACTCTATTCGCCATCTTAAATTTTAAAATTCTGACTTAAGTTTCGAAATGTCCTTCATGTTTCATTATTCATATCTTTTTTTAGTTTAATTAGGTCTTAATTTCTACTGGGTATGTATAAATGAAAGACAGAAGTTAAGAAATTGTGAGAGAAAAACTCATAAAGCTTCACTCATCTTAATCATTAAAAGGCAATTATCACGCTCCGCACCTAATATCGCTCAAACTGTTCATTCTTGCTATGACAGTGCTTTTATTATACGAACAAATATGCAGCCTAAAAGTATGCTCACGAAATACATTAATTTTCTTCTTTTAATTCCTGCTCCCCATTTTATATCACTCAACTTCAAGTAGGCTATTACTGTGCTTCTCAAACTTTACGGAAAAAAATGTTTAGCCTGAAAGTATGCACAAATAGCCAATTTGTTGCTCATCACTGACGACATTAGTTCAACCCGGCAAAGGACAGGGTTTTATGCAAACTAGTACGCACATATTTTGGCAACGACATTTGCGATTGAATAAGTTTTAATGCAATCTCCACTGAGCTTCATTACCATAAATTAAATTGTAAATCCAGTTATAATTAAGACCTCCAACCTTAAACTTTGCTGTCACCATCCAAACATTAATAATAGCTGTTAATAACGCTCTATAATGATTTATGGAAAAACTTAAAACAATTTCATAGAATTTTAATAAATAACATATATCAAGCTTTTGTCCAGGCTATGCGTTGAGTGAAGTCTGCTGCTTAACTTGATAACAAATAATTTTATATTTTAACAAAGTCGTCTTCTAGATATTTATCAGCCTAGATATTTATCAGCTATAAGCTATGTTATGCCTAACAGAACGTATTCTTATCTCACAACGAAATGTTGCAGGCTCAGATGACAAAATTATTGCAGCGATAGTCAGCAGCGACTCCCGCCCGGTATCGATTACAGCTCAGGTGCGACCTCGTCATATCTAGCCAGCCAGCTCACCTCGCATAGCTACCAGCAGCAGCAGCTGCCCGGGTTGTTTACACCACCTTTTCTTTTTTAGTTCGTAGTATTTAAAATTTCAATCATTTAAAATTGTTTGCATGACGTTGCCATATCTACGTATTCAAATTTCGCATTTAATTCTTTTTTTTTTGTTTTTGTTTTTCTCTATTTTTTTTATGTGATTTATGTACGGGTTTTAATTTCTGATTTGTGCTGCTTGAAACCTAAGCCGTATGCGAAGAAAATCAATTAATTAAAATAATTTGATACCTCGCTGGATATTAATTTAATTCCAGTCAGTCAGTCAGTCAGTCAGTTAGTTTGTTAGTCAGGCAGCTCAGAGCCTAGACAACATTGCCACATTGGATTCGAAACCAAATGGCAACCAAACAAACTGTACCGCGTAGAAAAGTGAGCAAGGTACCAAACGCAACAACAACAACAACAACTACAACTATAAAAACTTAATTTTTTTTTCTTGTTTTCTTGTTTCATGTTAAGTACAAATGTATGTTTATTTTACTGCTTATTAAATCCGCGAGATACCCATTCAGAGATTTACGACTTCGGTAATTCAAGCCATGGTCAAAAGAGCGCAACAGAATGGGAATTTAGAGGAGAGTAAAAGAGATAGCAATTGAACAGCGCACGTTTAATATTCGTTTTAATGCCAGTTTGTTGTCCACCCGATACTGATTTCATTCAATCCTGCTCATTCGCTTCATTAATAATGAACGAATAAGCAGAAGAAAACAGTTAAAAAGTGAAGAAAAAAGCAAATCATCGATATTATTTTCAATTCGGAAAAAAAACAAAAAAAAAAAATTATGAGACTTGCTGCTTCAACTGACGATGATGATCAACAGTTAAATGAAGCAACTAAGAAAGTGGCTAAAATATGACTTAAAGTTTGTTAAATCAACAAAATGGAGTGGGTTGCAAATTTTTTGTATGTTTTTTCGATCAATTATCAAATAATACAAAACGTATGCATCGAATAATCGATTATTTTTTTTGACTTTTTATTCATTACACCTAAAAATATAATTTTATTTTGTTTTTTTTTGCGATGTGAATGTATCAATAACTTATTTATACGATTATCGATTTAAAAAGCGATTAATGCATTAATTAATCGATTAATTCTCAGTTTTTATCGATACATTTGTTAAAATAAGTTGAGACGAATTTTGTATCCAAGGCTTTTATGTATTCGATATATCGAATTTATGTATCGATATTTTATATTTTTTGTCCATTGATTTAAATATAAATTTTCAGTATTAATTTTAAAAAAAATATTATCGAAAATTCAAAACTTATTTTATTTAGAGGGGATTTATACAATGAAACTAGTTGCGTGAGATAATCTGAAATTCTTTTTTCAAGTTTCATCTTAAAATTACATGATGAAACTGAGTTGCAGAGACTTTGCTCTGAAAATTCAGTCAACGTAGAAAATATGGAAGTATAACGTCAAAAAGTTTCATGAAATCACAGCCCGAGAGACTTTTTCATTTCATTTTCGTTTCATACTGCGCACCCTCACTTTTGACAGTCTCATGCTACTAGTTTCACTGTATAATCCCCTCTTACTTAATCATAAAAAATAAAAATTTCGATAATTTTATGGAACTAATGTATCCATTTTAATTTTTTGTAGTTTACCACTATCGATTTAAATATATATTTTAAATATCAATTTAGCAAAAAATTATCGAAATTTCAAAATTTATTTCAAATACTTAATCATAAAATACATAAAAATTTCGATACATGAAATAATTAGTACATAATAATTAATAATTATTAATTATCGATTAATATATAATCGAAATATATCGATGAAATCATGAAGCTCTAAACACTTTTTGCCAAAAATTTAATTTCAAGATATATTTTGCTATATCTGCCTGATTTATGCATGTTATCGAATAAAATTTATATGATTCGATATATTTGACAAAAACGATTATTTATTGTTCTTGACGGATGAGCTTAAAAACATAAGAAATGTCAATGCACGGTTAATTTATAACTGCGATTCGATTTAGATAAAACATTTCAGTAATTTATCGATAAATTTTCAATTTTAATCGATAATCTTAAAATTTATCGATAAATTTGTGAACATTTTTTTATATGTACAATTTAAGTGTTGATTATATATGTATAAAAACATGTTGTACGCTAAAAGATATTTATGAATCTTACTGTACTAATTTCGAATATTAATAATAATAATAATAATAATAATAATAAATATTAAAAAAAAAAAAAAATTTCTGATGCAATACATTCGATAAATTTTCTCACAATAGACTTAAACATACATTTTCATCATCGATATGCTATCAATATTCGATAAATATTAATAGTTTAAAAAATTTTTAGAATTTCTTCATTTTCTTTATAAAATTTATACGATATATGTGTTTATGTGCATGATATAAAAATTGTATATCGATGCTTTCATGCCTTCGATAAATATTCTCACAATCGATTCAAGCATACATATTCATATTAATTTAGCACAAAATTGTTGAAAGCCTTGATTGAAATAATTATTCATAAAGACATATACATTTCGATACACAATTTACGATAACTTTACCTGCCATTGCCATTTAATCGAAATATATCAATGTATTAATGAAGTTCTTAACATTTTTTGCCTCTATCGAGACGTGAAAAATGTAATTTTAATATATTTTTCGATATATTTGCTTGATTTATAGATAGAATTTATTACGTTCGATATATTTGACTAAAACGATTGTTTATGTTCTTGAGAAACTAAGAAATGTATACAAAGTAAATGTAACTAAGAAATGTATACAAAGTGAATACATGATTATCAACAATTTATTACTGCGATTCGCTTAAGATAGCAATATTTCAGTAAATATCGGTACATTTTCAATATTTATCGATACTTTTGTAAAATATATCGATAAATTTGCGGATATATAGTTTTTAAATGTCCAATTTTTATATAGGTAGCTTCATGCATTCGATATATTTTCTCACAATCGATTTTAACATACGTTTTCATCATCGATAAACTATCAATAACCGATAAATATTGATTATTTAGAAATATTTTACAATTTCTAAATTTTTATTAATATTTATGAAAAAATGTGTATCTATGATATAAAGATTTTATTTCAATTCTTTCATACCTTCGATAAAATTTCTCACAATCGATTAAAGCAAACATTTTCATATTAATTGAAAGCCTTAATTGAATAATTATTCACAAAGACATACACATTTCGATAAACAATTTACGATAACTTACATACTATTGCTATTTAATAAACAAATATAATATTCGATAAACAATTTACGATAACTTACATACTATTGCTATTTAATCGAAATATATCGATGTATTCATAAAGCTCTAAGCACTTGCCGTTTCTATCGATATATGTAATTATGTAATTTTTATATATACATATATCTATATATTTGACTGGTTTATACATATATATTTTGTCATGTTATTTAAATGGTTCGATATATTTGACTGAAACGATTGCTTATTGATCTCTAGGGTTAGACTTGAAAATATGCATGCATAAATATCAACTTCTTTATAACTGCGATTAGATTAAAATACAATTTTTTAGTAAATTAATCGATAACTTGCTAATATTTATCGATATATTTTTAAAATTTATCGATATATTTGCTGAAATACATTAACTCAAAATATATACAATTTTTGTTTCAATAAATTCCATGCATTTCGTAATTTTTCTCTCACACAATTTCAATTTTCAATATTATTTTAGCAAACAATTATCGAAAATTCAAAATTTATTTTAATAACTTTTTCGTAAGACATTCAAACAATAGATTAATTTCTCTAAAATAGATATCTTATCAAAATATATCGATGCTTTTAAGAGATGTTTAAAACATAAATCGATAAATTGAGCTGATGTATACAAAAATTATCGAATGTAATTTGTCTGGTTCGATATATATATGGCTTAAACGATTGTTTATGGATTTTAAGGGATAAACTTAATAGTGGCAGGAACATTAATGCATGAATATAAAAAATTAATTAAGCGATTCGATTAAAATAGCAAATAAATTGATCGCTAACTTTTCAATATGTATCGATATACCTACTAAAATTTTTCAAATTAAAAAAGTTTGATATAAACACTTTCTATCGATAGCTTCCATGCGTTTGATAAGTGTTTCTCACACTTTTTCAATTTTCAATATTATTTTATCAAAAAATTATCGAAACATCCATTACTTATTCAATTACTTATTCATAAGACAAACAAATAATCGATAAATTATTTGAATATTATATTATAAACAGCTATTTAATTCTAATACATTGATGCCATTAAGCGATTTTTAAGATATAATTCGATAAATTAGGCTGGTTAAAAAAAAAAATTTAAAATATTATTTGCCTGGTTCGATATATATGTGGCTGAAATGATGGTTTATTGATTTTAAGGCTGAAACTTAAAAATGTATGTGATGTGAACGCATGCATCAAAATTAATCCCAAACTTTGCCACTGAAATTCGATTAAAATATCAATGTTTATACAAACTCATCGATAAATTTTAGTATTTATCGGTGTATTTTTCATATATATATTTTTATATATATGACAAATTTTTATATATTTATATTTTAGCAAATGTATATTTGCTTATGAATTGGTCTGAGGGGAATTCTTATAGATGTACCGATTATTTTACAATCTAACATACATTTATATTTACAAAGGTTTTTATCAAAGACACATGCCGTTACATTGCTTGCAATTGTAATTGGGTCATATACATGCCTTTGGCTAAGCCCCACAATTATGTGTGTTTCCAAACAAAACCTGTTTTCTTCAAACTGACATACGTCAGCATTTAAAGCAAATAAAGAAACCATTTGTACGCAGCATTCGTGTCCAATCGTTCCATGACTCCGCTCAACAGTTGATTTCAAGTCCATCAACACGATCGTCTTCAGCGTCGTTACCCAGAGTGCCAATGTAATTCGTTGACATTCGATATCCTGTCACACCATTAGTTCTCATGTTGCATCGTGCGAGTATCTACATCTGCTTTGCTGCCACCCTCCCTCTCTGGCTGACGATTCTTTTTGGTAACGCTTTGTGCCAAGGCACCACTATGTGTGAAGTGTGTGTGTGACGTTGTGTCCCTGTTGTTTCTTTCTTTATTACATTCCTTCAATCATGCGCTCGTACGAATAGCGTTCCAATTACAATTCGGTCGCGAGTGTCATTTGGCACTCCAGCAGACTTGGACTCGACAAAAAAAAAAAGAGAAGAAGAATGTTATTCTACACGTTGGCTGAGTGACGACTTATCTGAAAAGTTGAATTTCAAAGATATCAGATGACATTTATTTTATTTGCATGCACTGGGAACATCTTTGGTGGTTTGGGTATGGTTTTAAATTTTGAAGTTTGCATGGAAGTGCTAAAATGTTGACACCTGTGCTTAAGACGAAGAGGCTGACATTAACTCACCCTGAGAGTTGCGCATCATGGGTGCGAGTTTGAATGGATCTGATTTCAGTGTTCTTTAAACATTCGAATTGGTATGAGTCTTAGTGGACTAAGTCAAAATTTGTTATTCACAGTACAAGTCATCACATAAGTCACCGACTCTATTCAAAATATTATTTATTTTTAGACAGACAATTTATTGACTTAATCGTACTTTACCTGCTTATTTAATAATCTTTTACTAATAGAATCCTTTTTCTTTACATTTTCAGGAGTACGCGGAGAATACCATGAATGAGCTTTTAGGCTGGTATGGTTTTGATGGCGTTGATCGCTTGGATCTATCCTCAAAGACATCTAGACTCTTGCACTCGTCCAGCAGTGCCAATACTATGAGTCATCATCAGATGGAAAAGCGTCGCAGTCGAAATCGTGCTGCAACATTGCTTAATTTACAACAACATAATTTGCGAAATAACAATAATAACAACAGTAGCAGCAGCAACAACAACAATAACAATAACAACTATAGTAATATCAGAATAAGCAGCAACAAAAACAATGTGCACAACAACAACAACAATAACAACAGTAACACCAACAGTTTTCACAGTCACAACATTGGTGGATGTGGAGGCGGCAATGAGAGCACAACATCGGACCACGACACACGCAGTTCCAGAGAGGACGATTCGAAAAGTCCGCATTCAGCGGGAAAAACCACCATTGATGAGAAAATAGGTAAACAAAAAACAATTTTATCTTATTAAGTAGATAGTTGAAGATTTTTATAGTCTTGTCACTGTCTTATCAGTAACCTCGATCGAAAATTAAACATCCTCCATAGCGACATCTACAGAAGATGCATAGGCGTAGACGAGAAAGAATCCACAACACATATTTTCTGCGCAAACCCAGCACTGGCCAGAAATCGCCTGGCCTTTCTTAGGTTACTATTGGTCTAAATGTGTTTCATGAGAGACATGAGCGCCTCTTTTACCTATAGTATTTAAATTTACCAACATCAAATTAAGTTAAACTATTCCAAAATTAAACCATTGATGGGTTTTCTTTTCATTGTTCACATGACTGAACAATTTTTTTATAAGACTGAACATAGCCCATGTACATCCAGGAAGGTTTAAGTTCCTTTTAGGGAAATTTTTATTGAAAGCTATCCAGTGGCGTAGGAGTTAGCCATCAACATGTCAATAATTTTTAAATTCTTTATAAAATTGAATAGATGATATAGTAATTTAGCATATCTTATGTACATTCAAGAAAGTTCAAGTTCCGGTTAGTAAAATTTTCATCGAAATCTATGCAGTGGTTTATGAGTTGATCCTCCACGTGCAAACAATCTATTGCTCCTAAAGACGATAACGCGATTTAAGACAGCCTATGTCCTCCGGGAATGTTAAAGTTCCTGTTAGTGAAATTTTCATCGAAATCCGTAAGTGATTTAACATAACCTATGTCCATCCAGGAAAGTTAAAGTTTCTTTTAGTGAAATTTTCATCGAAATCTTTGCAGTAGTTTATGAGTTTACCCTCCACATATCAAAAATCTTTTCACTTTAAAGGCGAGTCAATAAATTCGCGACTTTTGAACAAAACACAGGTTTATTTGGCAAAAAATCATTTTATTTTTTAACTAAGTCTCCTTTGGGCTCTATCGTTGGAGTCAGATCTCTTTCCGCTGAGCCATTTTTTGAAATGTGGAAACAAGAAATAGTCACTCCGAGCTAAATCCGAAGAAAAGGAAGAATGAAGGAGGAATTCGTAGCTCAATTTATGAAATTTCGCCATGAAGACTGCTTATGTGTGCACCCTTGCATAGGCTTGGTGGAAAATAACTTTCTTCTTTTCCAAATGCAGTCGTTTTTTTCTTTAAATAGTCATTGAATCGGCCCAATATTTAACATTATATTCGCTATTTATTGTTCTTCCCTTTTGAAGGTAAAATAATGTGGATTAAGCCGCTTACATCCCAAATGCTACATGGAATTAGCCACTGAATTTTTTTAACCACAACGCGTAACGGTGAAATTTGACAAAAAGTATAGTAGGCAATATGGAATGAACTTACGTCATGAACTATTCCCTCTGAACTCTCTTGACACCTATACAATATTGGATACTTAATCCATTGTAAAAACTCGACTTTAGTAACCAATTTATTGATTGCCTATTTATAATTACATGCGAGATGATTAAAATAAGTTTGAGGCTATAACTCTTAATTGATACGAGATATAAAGCTATTTTCTTCAAAAAAATTTTTATTTTTTTATTTTTATTATTTTGTTCAAAAACAGAAAAGCAACATTTTAAAAAAATGTAATTTTTTCAAAGAAATCATAAGGGGTAGCCTTGATTTTTTGATGGCACGGACAGTTTATTAATTTAGTTTCAAGACAAAATAAATTCACCTAAAAACCAATATATTTTGAGTTTTTGGTTTTTTTACAACAAAAATCATTTTTACCCCATATTTTTAGAATAAATCAAATTTTATGGTCTTTTTTTAAAATGAATAATTTAAATATAAACAAACAAAAAACGGTATTATTTTCAAAAGTTTTTTTAAGTTAACTGATAAGACTTAAATACAAAAAAGAAATAAATAAAATCTATTCACAGATGGCGGAGATATTGGCTTCCCAATTTAGAACATTCAATTTGAGACAGTTTTTTTCTCTCTCTTGGCATTTGGTTGAAACACACGCTAAATAACTAACGACAATATTAAGATAATTTATTAAAAATACTTTTGGTTAGAATTTTGCTGTAATTTTTAACACATTTAAAAGAAAATTTATCAAACTTTTAGAAAAACTGAAAAAAATTTAAAAACCGTTAAAATCCGACCAAGATATTCACATGGAAAGTCAAATTTTTGGAGTTCAAAACACATTTTTTTACAAATTTAACAATTGATGAATGCATAAAACTACAATTTTTTAAGAAATTGTTACTTTTAAAAAAAATTCAAATTCGAGCGACTTAAGAACTCTCCTCCAACCAAATTTCATATCAATCAAAGAGCAGATTTTTTCTCAAAAATTTAATTTCTCTCAATTTTATTTCATTTCTATAAAAAACCCAAGCGAAAAACCAGGGACCGTACCGGTTATGGTTTTTATCAAAAAAGTCAAATATTAACTGTTATTTTTTAACTCTTATTTTTGCCGACAGAAATAAAAGTTATTTTGTGCCTTATATTTTTTCGGGCAAACATAACAGTTACTTTTGACTTTTATTTTATCGGTCAAAAATAACAGGTATTTTCTGCCTTTTATTTTTTCGGTCAAAAATATCAGGCAATTTGTGTTTTTTCAAAGGCCATTTTGCTGAATAAAAAACTATCGATACCATTATTTTGGTCTGACAAGCAGCCTTTAAAAAAAAACCCAGATTGCCTGATATTTTTTACCGAAAAAATAAAAGTCACAAAATAACTGTTATTTTTGACCGATAAAATAAAAGTCAAAGGTAACCGTTATTTTTGTCTGAAGAAATAAAAGGCAAAAAATAACAGTTAATTTTTAACTTTTATAGAATCAGTCGAAAATTTAAAAGGCTCTAAATATTCGTCAAGCTGAGGCCATTTGTATCATAATGGTATATTTGAAAATGTCCTTCGACAATTTTTTCATTGTGTCTTTTTCATTCGAAAATTGTAAAATAACAGTTATTTTCGGTCCCTGCGAAAAACTATTCTAAGAAAAAGGTGTCTGAGAAAAGCTTCGCTTCAAAAAAATTTTCGGCTTACACACATCAGTTTTTATGCTAAATAAATTCTTTGTGATGATTTTATGGCATGGTAGAATAATTTCAAGGTAACATTGACGTTTATGTTGAAAACTTTTATCTGTCAAAAAATATAACAAAGAAGAGAGTGCTCACAATCTGCCATTGCATATATCTCCATATGCATATGTCTCCATTACCCGCTTACTGTGTAAGCTACATGTCATCAGTGTTTTAGCGGCATGGTCTGAACAAATATTATAAGGAAGTCTAAACAGGCGTTTAAAGCCTCGCAGCTATATCTTATTAAAGAAATAGTCGATGGCTTTATGGTACATTTGCCAGCTGGTTTGTTGGTCGTAAGTCGCTAGCCTACTGAGTATTTTTAAGATTTTTAAGATATTCGTATATTCTAATCTCTGTTACTTGTGCTTAATTAAATACCTCATTCACTAACAATCATTGTGCTGCTCACAAGAACAGTATCGCTATAGCCATGTTATAATGACTTAACGTCCGTCAAACATGAAAAATACGAAGCAAAACTTGCTGTTAAGAAACAAAAAACCAACACTCTACTTCCCGCACCATATATGAATATCATTTAGAAACTTAATATTCTTTCAGATGTTGGCGCTGCTATGCCCGAGAATGTTAGAAACGCACCAAGAAGATGAAGAGTAGCGTTCAAAGAAACTACAGGATTGGCACTGATCTGCTGCACACCCACATAAACAACAAGCAACACACTTTTCGATTGATACCAAAAGTTCAGATGCACAGCAGGTGTAACCAACGACGAGTGCGAGTGCGAGTGCGAGTCCTTCATCTGTAAATATGTATTGTACTTTGGCCAAGCATGAAAGTTCGGATTCGATTCTAATGAGTGTTATTTGAGTCATTAAAGCAACGAAACTTCTCAGACAAAATGTTGCGTTGATGAGAAGAAGCCCGGATAGTATATCGTGTTCCTCTTAGCCATTTCGAGTTTATGCTGCATGCGTAACGTGTGCATGCTAGTAGTAGCTTTTATGGCACACGCGCGTGCATGTGTGTGTGTGTTTGTTTGCATATGTATGTGGATTTTAGTGTTTGAAACATCATCATTCTCACTAACAACGGCTGCAACCAACGGCATCAGTAGCACCATCATCGACACAGCACAGCAGCAGGTCATAATAATGCACTTTTAATTTTATAAAGCACACACACACAAACACACCTTGCTGCATACTCTTTACAAGTTTGCAGCAGCTCACTCTCGTAGTTCTCTTTTCGCCTCTAGCCATACCTACCAAACCATTCTGACACGTCTTCTTTCTATCGGATGCTGTTAGATGTTTTCTTTGCCAACGTATAGAATTTCATTTCTGAATTTTTAATGATTTTATCCGATTTTTGTGGGTTTTCACATAAAGGCAAAGGATATGCAAAATGTTTTTTTTTTATTATTTTTAATATTTTTTCGACATTATTTGCAAGAAGCATCGGTTGCAGCAAATCTACAATAAAGTAAAAAGTTTTCTATAAAAAAAAAAAACCAAAAAGAAGAACAGTGTTCAATAATCTTAAATAATTTATTTAGTTTACTTTTCAAAAGGTGTAGAGTTCGGGTGAAAATAACTGTTAAGAGCCTCTTCAGCTACAGCCATTAGCCTCTTCAGTTGTGCGAAAATTTTGAGTTCCATAGACTGGTTTAATCGTGAACTTAAATTTAATTTCCTTCACTCAACTTTTACGGCCTTATTCTGGTGATTGACAATTGTCAATATATTGACAATATTGCAATATTTTTGACTTCTTTTATAAGGAGTTGAAAATTCTATTGCTATCGAAACCTTTTCTGTTGTTGTCAATTGTCAAATAATGTGATTTCGATCTCATTTCAGAATGAAACATTTTTCACTTATCAAGAAATATACAATTGTCACTCACCAGAATAACGCTTCAAGTTATATTGGTGATATGCTTGGGATGAATATTTTATAAAGTGTTATTTTCGGTGATACAGGTACGGGCATTATCCAATAGCCTCCATTAAGCCTGTGGTTGGCGCAGAACGAATAAGACATGATTCCTCATTTCCTCATTTAGTTCGGATGTCTCATCCATTTCGGTTAAGGAATATGCGTAAATCGTTGATCTCTGCAGTTGAAAGATCCTCTAGGTTGTCGAAGAAGGGTTTACCCAGTGTACTCAAAAAAAAAAAAACAAAACAAAATGGCTATTTCAGCCCTTGAAAGGACTTTGACCGAGCATCTTATGATCAATTGTGTTGTGTGTGTTATTAAATGTTTGCACAGACCGAAAACTAGACCTACTTGTTTAATGCCGACTCCAAACGGCTAAAGTTCATGGTCTTAAAGAAGGTGTTTGAGGGACTCTTTTGAACGTATCATTCTCTTTTTTTATAAAAGAAGGGCTAGAGTGTTGCTTAGATAGGATTTTAATAAGTCTCTACTTAGTCAATCTAGTTCCTCAATTTCATTTTTACCTCACGCCTGTGTCTTTTACCGACACCACTCTATGTCATGAAACCAAATAGGTTCTTAAAAAATGGTAGAATTGTCCTTATACGTCTTTTCTACGTGGGTACAACCTTCTCGCGCCACACCCACTGCCAGCCTTCTTAACTTATCCGAACATGATATGATCGCACAGAACAAAACTATATTTATACAAGATCAAGATCCATAGTTCTTATTAGGGATGCTGGGAGGAATCCATTCGTTGGTTAATTAAAAAATTCAATGGGTTTTGCTGAATTTATCTACATTTCAGGTTACTATCAAGGAAATCAATATCAAAAGATTTCGGTCGTTTTTGAAGCAAAACAAAAGATCCACACGAGTCTTTTGTTGGGTAGCTGGTGTTATTTCCAAATTAATTTGCTGCGTAGACTCCGAAGTCGAGGTGAGAATTGAACTATCATGTCCAATTCAATATTTGAGGATTGGATTTTGCACTATTTGAGGTTATGTACTGGAAAAATGGTTTATTTTTTGGCTAAAAGTAGTTTCCTGAGAAAAAAGTCCATTTAGTGGAATATTTCAATGGATGAAACATTCATTATAACCAATATTCGTACTTTATACGGAAAGAATTAATTTTTTTTTTCATTTATTCGAAAACCTAATTTTCTTAACAAATAAAAATTATGTCGTGTGGAGGACATATCCATTGGAGAATGTCAAAAACTGCATTTTCAAAATCGAGTTTCATAAATTTTTAAACTTTTGTGGATTTATAGATCGATGGTTTTTAACACTCCAAAAAAAGAAAATAATCCAGTTAAAATGCCCATTTCTGTAGATAATTGCTCCATAGAACTTCTTATGTCGTAACTAATTAAAACATAGCATAGTTAACAAAATGTCTTCTGCATCATTTCAAAATATTTTGCCAACAGCTCCCAATATCATGTCAACTTAAGCTTGAGAATTCAGGGGCTCAGAGATCCATGGGGATCTATCCATTTCATGTCAACCTTTGAGTTCTGTTTAAAGGTGGGTCATGGAATCAATTATGGTTAATATATTCTGTCCGATTATGAAAAATTTTACGCCGGGAATTGGAAAAGGGAGTTTTCATATTTTAGATAGCAGATAAAGAAAGATATGACATTGATATGAATACTGACAGTTGATGAAAAAATCTTGGAAAAAACGGAAACTTCCTTTTAAATTCCCGGGGAAAAATGATTCATAATTGAGCTGAATATAAGACCTGAGGTAGTCCTAGTTCAACTTTTTAAGGATTCTGGGGAAAAAATTATGATTATTTATACATAACTGCAGGGTTCACATAAAATCGGGAGCTCTAGAGTCCTTGAATTCTCAAGCTAAAAATTAGTTTTAATTACTTTTATCCTTAGAAGTCTCTGTTTGACCCACTGATGATCTGAGATAGTCCTAGTACAAACGATTGTTCAGCAAATAGTTCATTGATAAACAAGGATTCAATAGAAGCATATATATGTAATCCTAAGGACCTACCAAAGAACTAATAATAGCGCAGTTTACGTCATGTTTAAAATTGCTAATTTTATCAAAAAATCCTAGTTCCAACTTGCAACCAAATCGGAATTAGAATGTCTTGTCCAAAGGATGCTTTATTCATGCCTTTTGAGTCAAAAAAGCTCAAAAACTTGAATCCATGTGGCCGTGAACATTTTTGTAACTGTGTTATGGGTGCCCCCGTCTTCGGAGTGACCATGCGATGGTGCTCTTCCCTCAGTCGGTCAAAATCTTTTCTATTGATGTATAGTAGGTATTCTTGCAGACTATTCTGGAATTTTCTCTCCAATTTTCGTTCCTCGGTGTAATTTGAATGTTCAATTAAACTCTGTAACGCGAGAATGTAATCTTAAATCGAACCGGGGAGGTTCGTTGCATCACCTGTTGCTCGTGTTTAAAATTCGCCAGTAGTTTGAGTTCGTGTTTTCAAAAAACAACTTCATGAAGTTAGAACTTCCTTGTTCACGTGAATAAGTTGAAGCTCTAGTCCTGTGAATAAATAATACGTCTCTGACTTTATACAGGAATATATCAATGCGACATCTATAATCTATTTTAAACATAGCGCCAAACAAATGTGTTTTTATAATTTTTTGATAGCAATATATCTAAATCCATCTATAAAAAACTAACTCTCTCTCCCTCTTTTCTTTGCAGACTACAACAACTGTTGCTGGTGTCGCCGCACAGTGCCGGAAAATGCACCCGAATTTCTGACAACAACCGATGGACCACGTTATTGTTCGGAATCGTGCTTCACACAGAGTCGACGAGCCTCCTTTAAGAAGGCAAAAACCTGTGATTGGTGCAAACATGTTCGGCATGCCGTCAGCTATGTAGACTTTCAAGATGGTGCTTCGCAGCTGCAATTCTGTTCCGATAAATGCCTGAATCAGTATAAAATGCAGATATTCTGCAAAGAGACTCAGGCACATCTCGATATGAATCCACATCTGCGTGAACAGGGTCTGGAGGCAGCAGCTTCGGGTAATGGCGCAGGTTTAATAACGCCTGATCTATGGTTGCGTAATTGTCGCAGTCGTTCGGCATCACCTGCATCCACACTATCGGTTTCACCAGCACCGCCCACCTCAATGTCGACAATATCTGCGCCCATTGCAAGACTTTCGCCGCCAGCATTATCCCAGGCAAGTAGCGAGCACAAACCTATGATCTCCGTGACGCCTGCCTCTAAACTCATGTCCAAAAGTCCCGGCATAATGAGCAGCAACCGGCAGTCACCGAAGCATAGCCGCAAGAAGCGTCCACTGAGATCCAGCATTGGTTCGTCAGAAGCTGGATGCTCCATGAAAATGAATCATGGTAGTTTGCGACGTGAAGTGGGAGGTGGTTTGGGAGCCTCCGGTGCAAGCCAGTTACTTAATAGCTCAAAGTCTCTACTCAGCGTTGGCAAAACAAATAGCCTCCGCTCTAGCCCTGGTCAAACAAGCAACGCCAATTCTTCTTCATCTTCGCTGAAGCTTGCGTCCACACCTTCACTTAGTCAATTTGCAGCCTCCAGTGTACAGGATCTGCACATGAGTGTACCGCCACTATCGCCCATGTTGGAACAGCAGCTGCCACCGCCGCAACACCAACATTCTGTACGCGGCGCAGCACATTCTGACGTTGGTGGGCGTGGCACAAGCATACCATCGGCCTTCTTTGCAACGCCGCCAAGTGGTTCACAACATGGCTCTGTACCGCATCAACCAACGCCACAGCTAGGTGCGGGTTTTCCAACGCGACCACCGTTTCTTCAGCATCCTCCAATGGGCGGTATACCCAGATTTATGGCATCCATGGGATTTCCACACATGCAACAACCACCTCTAATGCATCCCGATATGTGTGGCTTGCCATCATTTTTGGGTGCTCCACCACCGGTTACTGTTATGGTACCATATCCCATAATTATACCGCTACCAATACCGATTCCTGTACCATTGCCCATAATCGACTTCTACAGAGCACATCTGACACCGGAACAGCGTCAAAACCTGAAGCAGGAAGAGCAGCAGGAGCGAGAGCGCGAGACTAAGCAGAAAAGCGAGTTTGACACTGAGGCAACCTCAACGGAGCCACCCCTAACAGAGATGGATGATGAAAATGCTACAGATGAGCCTTTAGACTGCACCAAATCTAGAGAATCACCTACAAATTGCGGACAGAATCTGCCAAGAACGCCAACTCCAGAGAGCGCCAGCCTAGAGCCTACAGAAGAACAACAACGACTAGCAGCGGACACAGAGCATGCAGATGATCCTGCACTGGAGGAAAAACCCACACACCACATTGTTTCATCCATAGAAGAGCGTGAAGATGCGACTCCTGGTGGCTGTAACTCAGGTGCAAATAATCCCGATGATCCCGACAACCCAAACGAGGAAGATACCAATCAGAAGCTGCCCAAACTTAAAATAACACGCCTACATACGAAGCGAACCCTGTTGCAAACCAAAGAATCCGAATGCAGCCGACCGCTGCGAAAGCGGAAACGCATTATCGACTGTGACTTTCAGAAAATTGCGCTCAGCAATAAAGAAAGTGAACAGGAAGAATTCGATAATACAAATACAGTTGCTGGCAGCAGTCAAACGAAAAATAGTAGTAAAAAATAAAGTTTACTAAAGTAGTAGTAGTTTATAAAAATTTTAAAAAAGTATGCACCGAGTGCAAAATTAAAAATTTTAAATTTATTTCTTAAAAATATTAACATTAATTAACAAACGATGCTTGTTTTAAAAACCACAAGTAAACCAAACCAAGTAATGAATAAGTAATTAAAAAAACAAATAAACCACTTACCAAAACTTCGTAGTATGTAGTAGATAGAAACTCTCGCAGTTTAAGTTAGTTGAAGTGCAATTTTTTTTTTAAAACATATTAATTTTTAAATATATCGCAGCCTATATTTAATGTTAATTTTATTTTAGTTTCATTTTTTTAATTTAAGCACTAGTTAATATTTTTCTACTCAATTATTAGTTGTATCCCAACGCATACAAATTTTTTTAAAAAAAAAACAGTATAATTTAATTAATTAATTTATTATTATGTACATCAGTAGTTAACGAAAAATTTAGATAGAACTCAAGATTGTATTAATCGTTTCTTTATATATTTATTTGAAAATTAAAAAAAAAACAAGCAAAACTTGTAAAAAAAAAATATAATTTTGAGAAAATAAATGGAAATTAAAGAATAACAATGTATGGAAATTGTTATCGAAAGTTATAGTTTTAATAAGTGGATTTTATTTTATTTACGATAAAACTGCTCAACATTTCTGAAATAGAAGAAGAGCTCTTCGTGCCTAAGAGTGACTCATACTGAGTGTGAGCTTTGTTCGTTAAGATCAATCGGTTACTGGAAGATCTTGACTAGGTTGGTAATGGGTGAATCCTTATTGCCGAGGACGATTTTACAATTGATAAATAGATAGCGGGGGGGCTTTAATACTTACTTACATACCTACTTAGCTGAAGGTTACAACCGTTGGTCGATTGTGGTCTCGTCTAAGAGTTTTTGGCAGCCTCTTTGGTCGTGCGCTTGCTGGCGCCATTAAGAAACTCCAAGCACTTGGAAACTTTTTCGCTGGAGCGTCGTCGTTCACTGTCTTAGCCAGCGAAGCCGTTCAATTTTAATACGTTTGACTCTTTCGGTATCGGCATATAGCTCATACATCTCGTGGTTCCATCGTATTCGGTTCTAGCAATTGATGCAGATTGGACCATACATCTTATGAATGGTTTTTCTCTCGTGCGCTCCCAAAGTCCTTTCAACAGTGCTGCTTAACGTCCAGGTTTGTGATGCGTGTAGTTGGACGGGCATGATTATTGACTTATAGAGCGCCAGTTTTGTTCATCGAGAGATAGCTCTGTTTCTCAATTAACTACTGAGCCCAAACTAACACCTGTCGTCAAGACAGGTTTTCATATTATTCATATCATATCATTGGAGAAGTTAATGCTGGATCCCAGGTAAACGAAATCCTTCACAACTTCAACGGAGGAGTTGTCAACAATGACGTGGTTTCCAAGACGCTGGGACTGTTTGTTTGTTGGCACAGATACTTCGTTTTATCTGCGTTCACTGCAAAATCCATTAGACTTGATTCTTTTTCTAGCCTGGAGAATGCTGCACAGATTTCACGAGTATTATGGTCATGATGTCAATACCATCAGGATAAGCTAGAAGCATAACACTCTTAAGATCAGCTGCTCGGATGATCTTCTCCATCACTAAATTTAAAAAAAATTTAAACGATAAGGAATCACTTCGTCTGAAATTTTGCTTGGCATCGAACGGAGGGTACAGGTCCTTCCCAATTTTCACTGCGCTGCTGGTATTGCTCAATGTCATCCTGCAAAGATGTTTTAATTTTGCAGGAATACCAAATTCACACATGGTGGAACTATACTCCTTATTTGACTGTCGAAGACCGCGACAAAGCGCTTTTTGTAATCGAAAAAAAGGTGGTGTGTCGATTTGTTGTTCCAGGGTTTTCTCCAAGATTTGTCGTAGCACATAACTGTCGTAGCAAATATCTTTCTTAGCAAATATCTGGTCGATGGTGGACTTTCCATGTTTAAAGCCACAATATAAGGTCCAATCAGTTGGTTGACGATGGACAACAGTCTTTTACATAATACGCTCGATAGGACCTTTAATGCGATATTGAGAAGGCTTATCCCACGGTAGTTGGCGTAAAGTGAGGGATCGCCTTTCGTGTGAATTGGGTAGAGTACATGGAGGTTCTAATGTTCTAATCGCCTGGAATGTACTTTTCATTATCAATTCATCGATGCCTAAATGATACGTAAACGTCCTATAGACTGGCGTACAAAGTCTTTGACAGCATCATGAGTCGGGACGTGAGCCAAGGTTATGTTGAAGTATTTCGATTTGAATCTGATAATGGTCAGTCTTTCGTTCACAGGTGTGAACCGGGAAACAAGGTTGCGTAGTTTGCGGCTTACGAGAGAACCTTATATCTTAAGAAATAAGACTGGTACTTCGGTAGTTTGCACACATTGCCGGGTCTCCTTTTTTTAATATATATAACAAAGCACACTCATATTCCAATCGTCGGGCAAGCTTTTCGATAACCAGATGATTTGATGCATACATCTTATCATTTCATCGTCACCGGTTTGAAACAATTCACCTGCCAAGGCGTCAGCATCTGTTGCTTTGTTTTTTTTTATTTACTGGATAGCAACAGGAACCTTGTCATGACTAGAGAGTAGAATTTCCACTCCATAATTGTGTATTGCTGGAGTTCTACTGCATTTTCCAAGGGCGGTACTGTTGGCATCCTCGTCCGCAAGCAGCTTGGAAAAATGCTGTTTAAGCATCGTATCTGTAACCAGATCTCCATTTTCATCTCTACAAGTGAATGTTTCGGGTTTGTAAACTTTTTGTGTATGAAAAGTCGTCTCTCTTCTTGTTGGTCAAGTAACGAAGCTGAAAGAAATAAGACGGATATTTAATTATGAAATAAAAAGTCGCCACAATACGAATGTACCTTCGTCGTTTTATCGCCAAATTGGTGTTATGCAAATATGCTTCTGGATGTTATGGGCCAAAGAAGATTTTGAAGACAAGTAAGCAGCAACATGTTTTTTATCCACCAGGGACAAAAAAAACTTCAAATGCACAGAGTTCAGTTAATTTTTCTGTTGAGATGCAAGTCTTATAACCAGTTATCTTGCACAATATCATTTAACATCATGAATAAACAAATTATTGAAAACAGGAAAATTGCTGTTTGATAAACGTACAGCGGTGAATGGGTTAAAACAGATGTCACATTCAATTTGGAGAATATGGAAAGGCCTTACCTTTCAATTTGAGTAGAACGATTGACTTATGGTAAAAATTTGTATGAGGATCAGCCCGATAAAAACCATTACTTAGACTTAATTTTTTTATTTAAAAACATTAACGCGCTTGTTTGCATGACCAAAAAAAAAAACGAGATTGAAACAGTTCTTCTTAAATTTCATCACAATTGATTAGAGTTTTTATTTAAGATGTATCTTAAACAGTTAGAATTCAGTAATATTTAAAGCATATTGAAAGAAAAAAAAAAAAACAAAATCAATTAAAACTATTGTGAAAAGCTTAAACTTGTTACAATTTCAATAATTAAGAAATTGTTGAACATTTTGAAAAAGCTTGGAACAAAATGAAACAAAAACTAAATTGAAAAGCAATCAAATACTACAAAATTGAGTTAGTTAAAAAGGCAAAAAAATAAGAAGAAAACATAAGAAAGCTTAACCTGCACGGTAGAACTGCAAGTAAGTAAATGCATCAATAAACTATAACTTATGTAGTTTAAAAGCAGCGTCCAAATGAAGACGTGCCAACATAATTATGTAAACTTTAATATAATCGCGAATGCGAACAGACTTCTACACATTCAGTCAACTTAAAACTAAAACAAGAGCAGCGTTTGCAGCAACTTTTCACAAGCAGCTACTTTCTCGCCAAAAATTGCTGAAAATTTAATTTTAAACAACTTGGACGAAATGTTAAATAAACTTAAGCGTAAAGTAGGGAACAAAAGGTAACGAATTAATTACAACGTTAAGGCTACAAACGATGCAATATGCATTGCTTACTTTAACCCCCATGCCTTAGAAGCCGCTGTGCAGTTGCTGCCGCTCTTAAGACATTCGCCTAGTTGTAGAGATCCCACAGCGAGATCTGCCCATCCAAGCCAGCTGCTGCCATTATGGGCGCCTTCCACATGCCAACCTTAGCCTCTGAATAAGCAATGTCCATTATGCCGCCACTCTTGTGTTCGGTCAACACAGCCAATGGACGTAGGCTCTTCCATGAAAATATGCGTATGCGTCCATCCCAACCGCCTGAGGCGAATACCTTCTGGTCTGGCCGTATGCGTATGCAGTTAATGCCTGCATTTTTTATGCCTATATCTGAGCAGCGCTGCAGCTGCATTGCTTGACGTTGATAAGCAATGGTCACAAGATTTTCCGCTATAGCGAGAGAATATAAATTTAGCTTAAATTTTAGGCAACAAAATGGTAGTTGTTACTTGGTCCGCCTACAATGCCACGATTTGTTAGCGGATCATAATCTACTGCCATTGGACTGTCATCGAGTTGCAGCAGATCTATAATGCGCGCTGCGCTCAGATCCCACGTCAAGAAGTGGCCGCTTTCATAGCCGGCCAAGACGTACATTTGCCCACCACTCTCAAACGGTTTCATGCAACAAATGCTGCCCACCTTAGGCAGCTCTGGATCATCAGGTACTAGTAGCTGTGTTGTTGACTCGGCTGGACCAATGTCCGACTGCAGATGCAGCACACCAATTGAGTTTTCACCATGCGGATAGAATAGCAGCTCGTTGCTGCCGCTATGCAGCACTGAGCGGCAGAATGGCAGATGATTGGCCTCAATAGTGTACTGCAGCACATAGCAGCTATTGGAGACAGACCAGATTTTAATGGTGCCACCTTTTTGCTGGGTAATGAGCAGATCTGCGGTATGGTGCATGCTGCTGATGGGATCATTGCAAATCTCAAAGTTAAGTGCAGTGCGATTGGTCTGTTGGAAAGAAAACAAGGTTTAGCTGTACAACAATAAATCAAACAACACACCTGCAGATCCCACAAAAAAACGCTGCCTTTGCGTGTGCCGGCCAAGAGACGTTCGTTTTGATGGAAGCAAATGGAATGCACGGCGCCCATATCAGGGCAGCGAAAACTGAAAACTGGATCAGGTGGAAGCACGGCCATGGCTGACAGATGGCTTCAGGCTATTGAGTTAAAAATTAAGTGTGTTAAACGGCGCTCTAGTTTCTAGCTGCTTTTATTTCTAGCTCCAACGTGTGCCGCCTGACTGTGTGTACAAATGAAATCACGCAAATTGGTGCGAAAGCAACAGCTACAACAACAACATTAACGATTTTGTCTAATTAATTAAAGTGTAAAAATCAAACTAAAACTTAAAGCAAAACGCACTGCGAAGAATATTGACGCGCCTGACATCCAATAAAAACACAAAAACAAACATTTATTTATGGTGGATGGCAAGAAGAAGGAATCAGCAATAAAAACAAATGACGGCACAAAGAGAAATGCTAAAAACACAACAGCTGGCGCAGCTGAAGGCGGCAAAAAAAATGATGACAGCTGTTTTAGCACAGGCAGAGTTTCAGCTAGTCAACACTGACAGCGTTTGACATAAAGGTTTGAGAAGTTCCTGTCAAATATTGGGACAAACATGCTCGCTATAAGAAGCACTGTAATGGAAAATAAGACTGGTTTGTGGCTTAGCTGTGTAGTGCGTGGTGTAAAAAGTGTCCTTAAAATCAAAACATAAAGTTAGACATGTTTGTGGTTTGTGTAGCAGCTTTTTATGCACGGTTTGCATAGAAAAAAGAGGCGCTGCAGTTCAGTTTCCGGTTTCAGCTAGAAGACGTGTAGTGAAAAGTGTAAAAGTGATAGTTAAATATTTTAAAAAGTGGCATTATTATTAGCTAGAATTGTATAAAAATATTCTAAATTTGTTTTTGAGTTCGTAAAGTTTGTAAATGCGTATATTTTCAAGTGAGTGTGTGTTTAAATAAGCATTAAAATGCTAAAAAGTGTAGCACGTTTCGTGTCTGCACAATTTTTGCCAATGCGTTAACGGTTAATGGCAATATATTTTGAAGTGATGAAGTTTATGAAGTATTCCTTATAGCTACAGCCAAATATGTTAAGATGTTAAAAACATCACATCCAAAAGCAAAGGTTTGTACAGCAGCATAAATTTGTTAATAATTATTTCTTAATTGTTCGTATGAAATTGTGTGAAGCCGCACAAGATGGCGGACAGCCGTCCAGTAACCGACAAATTCATGGGCTTTTCAAACGTCAAGAAATATGTTGCCATGTCGATTAAGAGGTTCGGAGCAATTTCTAGCAATATATTAAATCATATGAATTGTAGTTGTGCTTGAGTGTCGGCAAAAGTTTTGATAAAATTAACACTAACTGAAGATCAATGTGAAAATAGGCTATAGAACAAAGGTGGTGACTTTTCAATGTGTCTTGTTATTAATTTTTTGCTTATTGGCGATTCTGGTTGTTCGGCTCGGTTGCATTTTAACACCTAGAACTTTAAAAATACTGTTATTTCACTGAGGAACAAAAACATATAGATTTTATTTTTTAATGTTAGTAAGAAGCTGAGAAAATTGAGTTGCATGGCGATAGCAATGAGACTCGAAAAGATAAGAGCCTGGCCGAAGGTTTTAAGACCGGAGCCTCTTACTGTAAGGATGAAAACGGTGACATCTAGTGACAGATATCCAAAGTACACTGATTTTATGAAGGAAACATCTCTCTAGTCTTTTAAATGGCGACGTTGACAACAATCCTGCCCATAGAGATGATATTCCGGAAACCCTTATTATGGATGACAACCTTGAAGTCCCGTCATTGTACGTAATTGTTAGAGTGTCAGCCAAATTTTTAATAAAACTAACATTAGCTGAACATCAGGTGAAAATAAACTTTACAGCAGGGTATACGCGAGGTGGCTTTTCAATGTGTATAATTTTTAATTTTGTGCTCATTGGCGATTCGACACGGATGCATTTTAATGTCGCTATCACTGTTTGCAAGTCGAAGTAGCTATCGAATTTCTATTGCTGTGTTATCACTGTTTGCGATCCTACTTATTCGCCAGAATTCAGTGCTGCCAAAGCATATGACATAAAAGTAAACAAGAAACGTCAAACATATTGTATTTATTTTGTTCAAAATTACTATTGTTCTAAATAAATAAAAAAAAAAAATTCGCGTGTAGCAACGTTCACGTGGCAGAAGTGAAACTTCTTTAACAGTAAGAAATAAGAGAGATTTTAGTGTGAAATAGAGAGCGAAAGTATCTGAAAAGAAATTCAATCAATACGAAATGGAATAATAATTTGTTGATTCAATATTTGCATCCAGGGACCGTACCGAATATGATTTTTGTCGAAAGTGTCACATATTAACTTTTATCTCTTAATTTTTATTTTTTCCGACAAAAATAATAGTTTTTTGTGCCTTATAGTTTTTTTGGGCAAAAATAACAGTTATTTTCTGCCGTTTATTTTTCGGTCAAAAATATCAGGTAATTTATATTTGTTCAAGTCATTTTACCGATAAAAAAATTTTGATATTATTATTTTCATCTCATCGGTGAGACATTTTCACATGGTGTCAACAGTTCAATCTGTCAAGCGGCCTTTAAGAAAACACAAATTGCTTGATATTTTTGACCGAAAAAATTAAAGTCACAAAATAACTGCTATTTTTGACCGATAAAATAAAAGTCAAAAGTAAACTTTATTTTTCCTCGAAATATACTAGGCAAGAAATTAACTTTTTTAAAGAATCAGTTTCAAATTTAAAAGCGACTTAATATTCATGAGGCTAAGGACATTTGTAACATAATGGTATATTTGAAAAAGTCTTTCGACTATTTTTTTCATTTGAAAATTGTAAAATAACAGTTATTTTCGTTCCTTGTTTTAGTTCAGTTGGTGTTTTAGTTGCATTCGAATGTCTTCTCAACACTGTTACTTTTTGAATGCTGGATTGCATTTGCATAGTACTCTTTGAAGGAGCCTCCGAAAGCAGAGGCAAATCTTGTTCATTATTACCTCCTGCTTCCTGATCATAATAATTGCTATGTTGATAGAGGGCCTCATAAAGCAGCGAGCGTTGATTGTTGAGTACATCAACTTGGTTGGCTTTAAAATTTTGTTGAGATGCATCAGTGTGTTTTTTGGGGATTGGTTCTTTGTAGATTCACCAAAATACACTGATGTTTCGTAAAAATGCATTTTGAAACTCAGCCGTTGTTGCAATCACCTTACCTTCATCATTAGTTGCAGACCCAGCAGCGGCTGTATTCTTAAGAGCTCTAATTCGCTTTCTACATATATTCACGAACGAGTTCTGCTCCTGTTTTAGCTATTTTTCTATTTTTTTTCCGTGCATACTTGTAGGATGAAAATTAATGTGACGGTTATGTTAATAATGTAATGTTAATGTTATTTTCATTATGTTACGTGTTCACTTTTAATAACATTTTGTTAAAATTGTTTCATGTGCCTACGTGAGGGAATAGATTCCGTCTTTTAAGCAACGATGTTCGGGGTTCAATTCTTGGCAGCGGCAATAATTTTTTTTTAATTTTCATATTAATTGAAAACGTTAGCCAAGCGTCACGAAAAATGACCTTGAAATTTTACTCGCCGCCAAAGAAGTTTCACTTCAAAAAAATAACAATAATAAGCAGTGCGGAGTTATTCCTTGGAGGAGCCGAACTAAAGGGTTTCCAATAAGAGGTGTTGTTTTGAATAGCCCGCTTTTTCGGTAGCTGTCTCTTTTGAAGCTGTTATTTTTGACATTTGACAAGTAGAAACTACGCTTCAACAACGCATTGAAATTATAAAAATAGTCGTGAAGTACCTTGTCGGACCGCAATACAGAAATTGGTGGAAAAATTCGAGCTGTTGGGACAAGTTAGTGATGGGAAGAAAATCCAAATGTGTTTAACGTAGACACCTGCCATGAAGGCTCAATTCTACGGTGCTCTTAACACTGGACCAACACAATGCGTCGGCCGGCGCCCCTTTGAAAGTTCAAAGGTACCAAATTAGCTAAATGTTGTGATGACATGTCGCAACCCTTGGTTTGGGTGGAGGCCTATCTAAATCCTCTACCGTACTATGGAGTACAGCATCCAAGTTGAGAATGCAACTACACACATCGAGCAACGGAGCTCTACCCGCGATATGGGTGATAAACCACAGCCACCACGAAGCTCCCCGAAAGTCCAGCCCAACAAGTCAGCCTGGCAGATAGCCAGGGGTCGCTGACTTCCCGTGGTACCAGTTTTAAAGTCCTTGATCAGACCTCGTAGCAAGCTACTACCAGTTTTAGCCCATCACAGCTCTGGACCGGTTACCATTAAGTGATGGGAAGAATAAAACCCGTGCACGTCGCTCAAGAACAACTGAGAATATTACTGCTGTAGGCCAAAATGTTGAAGAAAAGCCAGGTTTGTACATTCCTCACCGTTCTTTGGAATTGGGCATTCCACAAACGTCCTTTCACTGTATTTTGCATAAAGACTTTGGTATTAAGGCTTATAAAGTTCAGTTAACACAAGAACTCAAGCCGGCCGATCATCAACAATGTCGTGTCTTTGTTGATTGGGTCCTTGAAATGCTTGAAAATGATGCAGAATTCCATCAAATTCAATCATCTTGACTGATGAGGCCCATTTCCACCTTGGTGGCTACGTCAACAAGCAAAATTGTCGCATATTGGGTTCGGAAAACCCAAGAGTTATTGTTGAGAAGCCTCTCCATCCTTAACGTGTGACTGTTTGGTGCGGTTTATGGTGCGGCGGGGTCATTGGGGTTGGATACGGTGTTGGATGGTATTTATCAGGACAACGTTAACTTTCAACAAGACGGCACTACGTGCCATACAAACAACGAAACCATTGATATTTTACGGGAAAAGTTTCCGGACCGTGTTATCTCTTGAAGAGGTGATCACAATTGGCCACCGAGATCAAGTGATTTAACACCTTGCGACTTCTTCCTTTGGGGCCACGTGAAATATAAGGTCTACGCAAACACCCCAGCGTCGATTCAAGAACTCAAAGATGGAATTCGTGAGTCTATCGAGGACATTTTCGATTTTTCGAAAAACAATTTTTCGGCTTCGTTAACATCAAGCAAAAATCGACCCTAGGATAAAAATAATATAGTATTGATGCCTCAAATATACATCAATTATGAATAAACACGTCCCATAGACTATATTTTCTAGCTTTGGAATTCTATTCATCTTTTACTAATTTTCGCAAAACTTCGCTTTTCGTTGGCAAGTGCCTATACGTTCAAACAATTTTTCCCATTAGACCCAAAATTCAATACTTTCGTATCAATTTAGACGGCCAGACATGAAGATGGTAAGCGTTTCATGAAGGCTATAATGGTAAAATGTTAAGAAATGATTAATGCAATTTTTTTCGATTTTTTTTTAATTTTTGGTCACCTAACAATATTTAAAACACACCTTTCCTCCTTACCGTTACTTATAACTACTTAGTAGTGGTTTTTTAAAATTGATAATAGTTAATTAATACCGATAATCAGTTGATACAGAAAGTGGTTTCACCAGATCCGTATGGATCAAGTTTGCCCGACGGTATTTCAAGTGTTCGATTGAGTGTTTTTGTGATTTTTGGCAGTTAGTAGAACTTGATGCCCAATCATTTATTTCTTTTCGCATATTAGGCCAAACGAATTTTGATTGTATCAATCATCTGAATTGTCAATATTATGCAAACTTTGATCTACATTTTCAACGCAATCAACGGTCCTACTTAAACATATCTGCAACTTTCAATTAATCACTGAGAAAACGGTTCAAAGTAAATAGCCGTTAACGAGTGTTGGGACATTCGTCAATATTTCGACGCCTTCGATTTGAAGTTGTACCTTCTTAGCTTCCTTTACCATAGCTAACTACATATAGATATGCGTGTCATTCAAGCAGTCAACCAGTTCGAGCCAACGAGCAGCGCTCATCATACCACTTGCGCTTTTTTCATCAGAAAGGTATGTCTTTTGAAGTGTGCCGCCGCGACTGAACGTTCTTCAGATTTCAAGTGATTTTCAACCATTTCATTTCCCTCTTGGCTCTGGACACTGAACGGTTGTGTTTTTGATGGCGTTAAAGTGACACGCAGAGTGTTTGTTTCTTTAAAGGTTTCAGACATTCCACTGACATTTTAGTACAAACACGAGGAATTCGTTGTCACGCCTTTGCGCCACCAGAGTTTTCAAATTTTTTTGGTTTTTGTTTTATTGTTTATGTAGAGAAAGATTTTTCTTATATTAATATTTTTATTACTTGTTTTCAACTTGTTTTCTTATTGTTCTGTTGTTTTTTACTTATTTATTGTGGTACATTGGAAGTTTGAAAAAAAAAAATAAATCAAATAGCAGTGAATCGACATTTATGTTGAGCAATACCATGGAAACTACATAAAAAAACATACATATACCTGCCTCATGTGTTTTTTTAGAGGGTATTTAAAAATTTGCCAAAAAGAAAACCAAACCGACAATAAAAAAAATCTCACCATGCCATACAACAGTTAATCACGCAAAAGTTGACAGCTTAAAAAGGTTCTCAAGTGATTTAGGACCAACATAAAAGCATTTAAAAAATGCAATTTTAATTAAGTGCGAAAAGGTAAATCACCGCTCTGAGCGATGCCGCAAGATCAACCCGGCAGGAGTGCCATCCTAGCGGGTATTTTAAGAAGACGATTTACATAAAAAATTCTACGTTCAGGCTAAGATTTCACTTTCATAGCCAATCTTAAAAAAAAGAAACTATAAAAAAAAATTTGAAGACAAATTCTTCGACACTCGGTTTTTAAGAATCTGCGCTCGAGCTCTTAAGTCGAGTCGGGTTAGGAAACAGCACCAACGACACCAACAAAACAACCAAACAAAAAACAAGCTGCCTTGTAAGCAGCTCATAAATTTTGTATAAAAACACAGTAACATTTAAATCTTTTAATCCAATTTCGAAAAATTCGATTCTTTTTATTGTGTTGTTTTTTTTGGATTTTTTGTTCGATGTTGAAGATCGCGCAGATCATTTAATTTAAAGCTAATAACGACATCGATAGCTTGGCTCATTGTTCGCTAAGTTGATAACTTCATTTGCCTCCGAAGCTCGTATGCGACGACTAACAGCAGGGTGCGTGCCTCAAATCTACTTGCGGGCCAAGCAGAGCAGCTTTAAGATACACTCAGCAAAAGATGTTAAAAAATGTTAGAATTTTATTTGAAGATAAATAATTACATATGCATATGATAAGACATTTGACATAACATATGACATGACACTTGACAAAAAATATTACATGACATTCAACATGACATCAATATGACATCAGGCAAATGACATGTCATGACATTGAAATATGAATGTGAAATAATATACGACATGAAATATGACATAAAATATGACATGATATATGACAGGACATATGACAGAACATAAGATATGACATATGACACATGACATATGACGCACACCTATGACATAAGATATGATAGGACAAATGCCATGACATATGACTATCTCACGACATATGACAACATTTCAGTTATACCATCTATATCCGAAGTTTTTTTTCATTGGCATCACCCCATGCTCCAATTCACTTACCCCCACAACCGGGATCTTCCAATTCCCTAACAAGAGGGAAGCCTCACTATCCTTAAAGAAAATAACTTAAGCAAAGCATTGACACAACTTCGCCACTCTGCTTGAATGATACCATATTGACGGATAACGCTTACATCATTATATAAACCCTGACAATCCCCGATGTTGTGACTGTCCGTACGAGTCTATCCAGGGTACACTGAATAAGGTAGCCGCAACACGAAGAGCGCGACTGCCGCAAATGTCAAAGCGAACTGCTTCAGCTGTTGTTGTTGTTGTTCTTTTTTCGACAGCCAGTTGATTTTGACACTTTCGGATAAGCGAAAGAGAGCACAGTCAGTTTTGCGGCAACCTTGTTATTCAACCACGAGTCTATCTGTGTTTCATTTATACTCCTGTTGTAATGTTTGTAGAAATCCTTTATTGTGGCGGTTTTAATATTTGTCTAAGTGTTGAGGGAGACACAGATCTCAACGCTCTCTCTCGACCTACAGAAGTTGAGAGAGTGCGTCAATTGACAGTAGATAGCCTTATTGCAGCCAACTGTTCTTATTGGCTAAAATAGGATGGCAATAGGATGGCTAAATAAAGATAGCAACATTCAATTGGCTTTGGGAGTACAGGTTCGAAATGTTCTCCCTCGATGATACTTCGAAAGTAGTTGTGAAGAAAACTTGAAAAATTTTGTGAGCCAGCTTGTTTTGCGTGGTTCGATTGGGAAGTAATTTATCGAGGTCTTTAGAGTAAAACCTCGTATTAGCCTAGTAAGTGGTTGTGAATCAGGTGTGGAGCCTCTCTATTCTTGTAAACGCAGGTATTATTCTGCCTCTATAATGCTTCGAAGGTACTCGCAAGGCAAGTTTCCACTTTTTGTGAGCTTGTTTACAGTTTGCGATGTTACCTGATTTTGCGATGTTACCTATAGAGGCCTTTAGAGTATATACTTGTATTCGCCTCTTCAATACTTGGCAGGCAAATTTAAGACAAGAGGCCTCTATAAACTAGTGTGTAAAAATTATGCTCCCCCGAAATTACTTCCCAGGAAAACGTGAAGGCAAGTTGCAAATTTGGAGTAAGCTTTTGTTCCTTGCTTTGCCAGAAGTGCTCACGAAGCATCTTAACTAGGATATCTCCAAAATATATTGATAGGCATTTAATACTTCAATATGAATAGAATAGAATGTCATAGCAAGCTTCCAAGCAGCTACTTGTGGAGAAGAAGTATTAAAGCTATTTCATTCGAGAGCGAACCTCTTAAGTGCTCCAAATGAGTTTCGAAGAGGTTTCGCACAAGTGTTTAAGAGAAGGAAAATTTTCTGCGCAGTAGCTTGTTGGAAGATCTCCAGTATAGTAGAAGTTTCGTTGCTTGTAAAACTTATGGCACGCCTGTGTGGGGCGACATAGACACACATAGCATTGCTTTGGGTTATTGGAAGGTACTCTTTTGCCATACAGTTATCTTGATTGGTTTTTTGTCAGTGTGCCGTACTATATCTACGGATGCCTCGCAAGTTTTGATGTATGCTCCGTACTTGGATTTGGTGGTAGTACAAACCAGGATTGAATCCAAACTATATTTGGATGAGGTTGCACCTAGAACCTGATTAGGCTCCGGACATGCTAAGAAGAAAAATAAGTTCTGTGGAATAGAAGACTATTCAAAAAGAACGCATAATATCTAACTAGATAGCAATCTAGATAAAGTTTAAGCCAGAATGGTAGAGTGATATTTTGTTAGAGATCGTCCAGACTAAGGGATCTCCTTGAGTTTGTGATTTCTTTTGACTGGCCCTAATTCTCTTAAGGCTTTTTTGCATTGACAAAGTTTAAGCACGACTGGAAGATGCCATTGTAGATCAATCCTTAAAGATTGGTTGCATGTCTTGCAAAAGTTGCCTCTATACGAAGACATTCGAGACTTGAATTTCTAGGCTAAATCATGGAATGGTGCTTGCATCTTGTGAACAAGTTGCTAGGTTAAACGAACGATGTCAGGCGTTTACTAGACACCAAAATAGATGATAGTTACTTGAAATACGTAAGTAACATCAGTATGATCGTGTGCTTATTCAATTTAATGGATCTTGGTAGAAGTTGCTTAGAGTAAAACAAATTACTCAATATGGTCCCGAGTGGTGATGAGCTGAACTAGAACTCGCAGTAGGTCTAACCAAGGACTTTAATAGTGGTACCATGGCAAGTCAGTAGCCCTGGTTTATGCCATACTGACTTGTTAGGAAATATTGATTCGGAAATATTTTCCGTCATTGGCCTTTACGCACGTCTTTAGTTGGACTGGCCAATCATCATTAGCCGCACGAAACTCATTCGTTGGAAAATAAGCTATAGCACGAATCAAAGCTGTCTTAAGAAAATTAATTTTGGGGTATCCTTCGCTTGTGTCATTTTACCTTTATGATCCGGCACAGAATTCAACTGTAAAGTCCACGAATGGTTTTGGAATAGAAAATGGTTAAGTGGCCTTACAACAAATTCAAAAATGGGTTCTGGTACACTTGGCTCTTGTTCGCAATGTAAGTCAATGACCCCTTCTAAAGAAACACCCACCAAACCATGACTGACTTTTCTCGACACGTGGAATTAGTTCAGGTGCTTCCTTAATTTATCATGAATACCCTTTTTAATTTTGTTAGTTAAATTTTTCATGCACGGTAAAAATGTTTTCGTGGATAAACAAGAGTTTTCTGTGTGCAAGTTATGTGCCTGGCTTACCAAAAGACCTTTGCATTTTTCCATTCTATTTTTTTCACTCATGAACGTTTGCGTGACATTCTTCTTTAAGCCATGATTTTTTTATTTTCAGAACCGATGTTCCAACTAAGTATACCTTCTGTTCAAATTTGAACTGGACTGTTAGAATTTTTTTTGGAGCGTTAATTTTTAGTGCGTTTTGCCACGAAATTTCTATCTCAATGCTTTGTAAACAAGTTCACCTCAGGTCTGACCGGCGAATTTAATAAAGAAAAAAAAAGTGGAGTAAAGACTTGTTTGAAATTATGTTTTACCAACGGAATTTCTTGTCTGAACATATTGCAAAAAACCTATGTAGAGTCAGTTCGATCACGTATGCAGGTATTGGGTGGTAAAAATTGTTAAGAGAGGGTCGTACATCCGTTGACAACTTGCCTCACCTTTTTTCAGCGATGTTGATTATTTTCATCGATTCTCAAGGTGCACTCGGAATTACTTCCCCAAGGTCACTCGGTCAACGTTCAACATTATTTGAGTAGTTTACAGTGTTTGCACGTGAATATTCGGCGAAAGAATCCAGAATTGTGGAAGGACAGTGATTATTTGATCAAAAATAATGTCAATATCATTCAACAAGCACCATATTCGCCAATGTTCACCATATTCACCCATGTGACTTTTTTCTACTCCTCAAACTCAAAATGCCGCTTCGTGGAATAATTTCGAGATGATTGAAGTTATCACAGAGAATTCGCTGAACAAGCTTAAGACCAGAATTTTAGTTAATTTGATGCTTTTGAAATCTCAAAACGCACCAAACGAAGCAGTGTGTCAGTCCCGTTCCAATAGTTACACGCGGTTGGGAATATCATCAGGAACTGCTACCTAGTGGTTTTTTACGCCAATTACGATGATCTGGTTATCACCGGTACGAGTCGTCTGAATGCCTTCAGTTACTTCATAACAAAAATATTTTTTTCTTTGGCCACTAAATTTATAAATTAGTTCACGTTTCCATTGTACAAGCTCATGAGATTCATGCATTTTTGTTTCTTGTCTTATGAACTATTCTTACTCCTCTTGTATTTGTACATGGATTATATGAATATCGGCTACTAAACTCATAAAGTAGTATTCGTTTCTCTTGTAGGTGTACATGAGATTCAAACATTTCTGTCTCTTATCTCATGAACTGTACTTGTTCTCCTTGTATTTGTACATGAATGTTATAAATTTTTACTACATAAATTATGAATGATTCATGTTGGAATCATTCACGAAATGTTGTCTTAAGTTTATGTATCTTGTACACACAATTTATGAATTTTAAACACTAGGCTTATGAAATATTCTTGCTTCCGTGTTTGTTTCTTTTGTGTATTTTGTACATAGATATTATGAATAGTTCAGGTGACTCAAGTAATTAGTCACTGGATTAAAATTCATGAATGCAATTCATGGAGATCATGTAAAAATTCATAATTATTGTGTTATTTTTTGTTTCAATGTACAAACTTAAAAGGTTTACTTCAAAAATTTATTATTTAAGCTTATACTAAGATTTTCTTTGACTGTATACGCTTAATACAGGGTCTACACACGGACTTTAGGCTCGCAACTGTATAAAGAACTCGAAAAATACTCAATTCTTACAGCAAATTAGCTTATTAGCCCAAGCATGCCCTACCAGGTGGCTTTCAGGGCCAGACGCTTGCATACACCGGCGATCAACATGCACCGATCGAATGGATATTCATACAAGATCTTCAAATATGCGTACCTTCGAACAATGGCGTAAACACTAAAGTCTCATGTTGTCATCATATATCAGGCTAATCCTGATTAACTATCGAAAATTGAGAATATTTATGCCAAAACAGTTTATTAAACGTTTCTTAAGCTAAGAGAAGTAAGAGCGGCAAGAGCGTAGAGCCAAAAAGATGTAGAAACTGATCGACATAGCCAGTGTAGATGGTATCCAGAGCAAAGTCATAAAAGATATTGCATAGGACTTATTCAGACGCTGGCAAATTCTTAGGAAAACACTATTTTATGGATGCAAGCAAACACTTTGTGTGAAGGTGGTGTCTAAGATTTGAGCAGATAGCTACGATTAATGGCTTCATTAAGGCCACAAGGCAAAAACAACAACAAGAAAATAAAAACACATGAGACTAGCTTTGTTGGATGACCCAGTAAAAAGCATTTTGCCCGCCAGCCAATTGAGTCATTTTTGAGACAATGAAAAACAAAACGCTGGGTAACAGGATATTATAAATAGCTTGGACAGCAAAGCTTAAACAAAAGCCTAGCGGAAGCTATTAAATTATAAAACATAAAGAAGCTTTAAGTTTATGTCAAATTAAAGCCATAATTTACCAAAAACCCACCGAAAACAATATTAAAGATATTCAAAACCATTTAATTTAATGCTATATAAATTCACTCAATATGCGACACTTCATCATGTCATATCTTAACAACAAATCGTTTATATATGCATCACGCGAGACCCACATTAATGTCGCGTTCCAATGACGCGCTTGCGACGTTTATCGCTCGATCGCAAATTGATCAATAACTTCGTTTTGTCAAACTATGGCCAATTTGGGTATTCCTTTAACTTGTTGGCCTGGCTAATGGCTAATGTCGTATATTATGCGCACCTCTTCTTCATCTTCATATCGGTGTTTAGAGCTTAATTTGCATTTAGTTAATATGCGTTGGGTCAAATTTATTTAGCCTTCTTTGCTGTCTGGAATGTCCATAGTCTAGAGTGTGAAAACTGGAAAATTCATTTTGTTTTTGGGTAGGCTTAAAGCGTTTTGTTTTATTTTTTGACTGTTTTGTTTAAAGATGCTGCATAAATAAAAAATGTCCATTCATTGGTTATGCCAATGTGCGAGCTCATAATAGACTGATATCAGTTGAATTAATTTAATTTTGAGCTCTTGATTTAAATTTGAGTTGACACAAGTTGCAACAATGACTTCATTTGGAAATCATTTGATATGGTTACAAAATTTTGATAACACTGATTTGTCTAGCACTGAGGATTGCATTAATCATATCAAATGTCTAAATTCAAATTCAAATTCACAAACATAATGAATGATTCATGTTTCGCTTGTATTTTTTCATGGCATTTCCAAAATCAAGTATTTTGTGCACATACTTTGAGAGCTTTAAGCACTTGGCTTATGAAATTTTCAGGGTTCAAGTCTTTCTTCTTTTGTGTATTTTATACATTGATATTCGGAAAAGTTCATGTAGCTAATGTATTTCGTCACAGGACCAAAATTCATGAATGCGATGAATATGCGCATGAATTTCATGAATGCGTTTCAAAATCGGTAAGAATATGAGCAAAGGCACGACCAGGTAATTTGGCATCAAGACAATGCTTGGCCGCATGTTGCGTAGCCAGTCAAAACATACCTTGAAACACTGAAATAGAGCCCCCAAAAAAAACAATTTCATATTTTGTGCCATTAAAGTCGTGGATATACATATATCCGGTGCCCGTGTCGGTGAATGTTCGACCTTGTTGTGAACTTTCTAGCCGGGGTTAGCTCGTCGTATAGCCGGGGTTCGTACAAAAATATTTCCTGGTGTTAATTATAAAATAACAAAATAGTTTCTTTTAAATTCACTCTTAAAACATTTTTATTTTGTTCCTTTTTTTCGCAAAATTCACATTTCATTGATTATTTTCTGCTCCTTCTCGATTTACCTCGACGTTCTTCAAATTAAGGTCTATGAAATCCATAGTCCGTTCGCCTGCTCACGGTGTACTTAAAATTGCGATGGGCTGTCCGGTATGGAACCATGCGAGCCAGCTGTAAAATTCGGTCGTAGATGTTCTCTAGCTTGTGCTGAACAAAAATGGAATCACTTGGATGCTTTTAGAGCAGACCATGCGGTATGAAACCACTTGGGTCGACAGAAAAAAACAGCTTTCGTGATACTACTAGGACGTTTTATGGCCGGCCGTTCGATATGAAACCACTCGTGCCTACAAAAAAACACTGTTCACTGTTGTACTTGGTCACTTATTCACTGTCCGCTGTGTATTTGAATTCATGTTGGGCCGTCCGGCATGGAACCACGAGGGCCAGATGTAAAATTCGGTCGTAGAGGTCGTCTAGCTTGTGTTGAACGAGAGAATGGCATCACTTGGATGCTTTTAGAGCAGACCGTTCAGTATGAAACCACTCGAGTCGACAGAAAAAAAAACGTTTTCGTGATATCACTAGGATGTTTTATGGCTGGCCGTCCGATATGAAGCCACTCGTGCCGACAAGAAAACACTATTCACTGTTGTACTTGGTCACTGCTTTACTGTCACTGGTTCAATTCTTGTACTTGATCACTTGTTCACTTGACTCACCGATGTGCGCTGCTTGCGTGTTGACTTTAAAAGAGACCCACTGTTGGTTCGCTGACTCCTTTTATCCCCAAAAACGGTAACTGCACTTTGTTTGTGCCACAAAAATTCTATCTGATCTTGACCTTGAATATCGCTTGCCTAAAACTAGCGGCAATCTTTTGCCCTGCATGTTATTGTTGTCATAGTCGCTGTTAATTGAACCCTATGTATTTTGTTTTTGTCACTTGTGGCTGCATAGAATGCATGTTGTTTGTATGTTTTGCTGATTTTGCTTTATGCAACTTCGTTATGTTGTTTTGTTGTTGTGCTACTGTGATCATGCCACTGGCTTGCTGTATGTTTTGTTATTGTTTGATTGCGGGACGCACAGCTGCGTGTTTATGAACAGGGATGGTTCGCGGTATGACCGGGTTTTTGTCCAGGTGCGGTTCATATGTTGCGGGCTGGGTTTAGGTTCGGCGGGGCCCTCTGTGCAGATGTGGTTCAGAGGGAAATGTACCTCTGCAATAAAAGAGTGCTAGTTCTGGAACACTTTGAACGGGCAATATACTCGCTGGTTTTTTAACTTTTTATAGACAACTGTCACTTATAGTGACTGTCAAAGTACTTGTAAGGTATGTTTTGTGCTTTATAGTTAAAACTCAGGCCACGATATTATTTTCGGTAAAATATATAAGTGACATATTTGCAATTATTTTTTTTTATTTACTCGTTGGTTTTTCGCTTAGCGTTTTGGAAAATGGAACTGAGTCCGATACTCGGTACTTTTGTGCGTGAGCACAAATATTGTTTCTCGGGGACATTGCCCCTTCCGACTACTATTTGTTTTCCTCGATAATGCATACCTAGTAGGATCAGGGCTATCGCTATTTTTAAGATCTCCAAAGTTGGATCGATTCGTGGATCGCATCAAAAGATACATTGTTTTTTCGAGATGGTATCTGAAAATTTTGCCAGAGAGATGGGAAAAAGTGGTGGCTAGTGATTGTGAATGCTTTGAAAAATGAATTTGTAACAAAGTTTTTACAATAAAGCGTCAAATTTGACGAAAAAAATTCCTTAAAATTTTTTGCATACCAAATACATAAATTTTATTCACGAAAGTTATGAATAATTCATGTTCCCTTGTATTTTTTCATGGGATTTAAAAAATTTTGTATTCATTCATGAATTTTGTCATGATTCATATCTATTTTTATGTATGAATGTGTATCTTCAAGTATCTTGTACACACCCCTTATGAACTTTAAGCACTAAGCTTATGAAATATTCATGTTCTGGTGTTTTTATCTTTTGTGTATTTTGTATATTGATATCATGAATAGTTAATTTGACTCATATAATTGGTGCTGGACCAATATTCGTGAAGGTACAAAAACTATTGTGTAGTTTTTTGGTTAAGTTTAGTACAAACCCGTTATGGTTATACCATGTTCTTTGTAAACGTTCAAAAGTATACCTCCAGTATCTCAAAAGATGGTCAGCATAATCTTTCCGCGCGACTATGGCAATTAATAGTTTTTAGTAGATGATGTGTAGTTTTTATGCCAGTGCATTGACATCTGTTTTGATTCGAGTTCTTAATTGGTGAACCCGGATGCATCTCCAGTAATAAACAGGACCATAATTTCGGATGTATTACTGGATGCATCTCCAGTAATAAACAGAACTGAAAATCGCGAGAACATTTAACGAGTACGTGTTTTTGAAGTGGCGTTAACATTCTGGGCACTCATCTTACACTGACCTTAGTCATTCCTTGATAGAGAATGTTCAAAATAGTTGTTTTAGATCAGACATGAGCTTCCAGTAGCTCAATTAGCTCAGTTGGCTCAGCTCCAAATTTGTTTTGATTTTTCAACTTTGTGATCGCACATTTGTAAAAACAACAACGCGTGCAACAAATAGCAACAACACGTACAAAGAATAGCAACAAAACCGACGTTCACCAAAATTCTAACTTGCTAACAACAACAAATGCATGCAAGCCAAGCAAGCCTTACTCGATTGCGCTGTGCTTGAAATGTTTGTACATGTGTAGCACAAAACGCACATGATTTGTTATACCCTAAACCTGAAAGGTCAGGGTATATTAACTTTGTGCAAACGTTTGTAACGCATAGAACGAAGCGAGTCCGGTATAGAAAAGTATATATATTCTTGATCAGCGTCACCACGTGAGTCGAGCTATCTATGTCCGTCCGTCCGTCCGTCTGTGTGTTGTCCGTATACACAGGATAAGAAGAAGGAGTTGAGATAATTGGATGAAACTTGGTACACATGGTCACATGTACCCAAAGATCTGCACTATTGAATATTTTTGGAATCCGCCCGCGGACACGCCTACCTCCCATACAACGCAAAAATTTAAAACTGCATAACTCAGCTCATAATAAGTCTACAACAACAAAATTTGGTATGTGTGTGTTTTATACCAACACAAATATGTCTTCGGAAAATGGACGTCATCCGATCACGGACACGCCTACCTCCCATACAACCCAAAAATTGAAAACGCAATAAATAAGCATGTGTTTAACCTACAGAGCTAAAATTTGGCACGTATGTTTTTTATAACAAAAAAAAGATGGTTTAGAAAAATGGACATCGTCCGCCCACGGACACGCCTACTTCCCATACAACGCGAAAATTGAAAACTGCATAGCTCAGCTCTTAATTAGCCTACAACAATAAAATTTGATATGTATGTGTTTCATACCAACACAAATATGTCTTCAGAAAATGGACGTCATCCGATCACGGACACGCCTACCTCCCATACAACCCAAAAATTGAAAACGCAATAAATAAGCATGTGCTTAACCTACAGAGCTAAAATTTGGCACGTATGTTTTTTATGACAAGACAAAGATGGTTTGGAAAAATGGACTTCATCCGCCCACGGACACGCCCATTTACAATTAATTTTTTTTTTTTTTTTGAAAAGTGGGTTTAGGGTATTTCATAGTCGGCCTAGACCGACTTTAGACTTTCTTTACTTGTTTTTGTTTTGCTGTTAATTTGCGGTTAATTTTTTTTTGCAAGGATGAGCAAAAGCAAATGTGAGGATAATTTTGTGTTCGTTTTAAAAAACAAAAACCTTGGCTCACTAAATTTATTTTCCTGCTCTTGACTGTTTTAGATACTCCAACTATTTTTGCAAGCAGTGTCTAATTTAGCCTCTCATCTTCCAAAATAAGTTTTTATACCCGCTCTATGATGTTTGACACGGTAAAGTCAGTTGGCCGTCTAGACTGTCGTCTACAATGTAGTTTATTTGTTGTTAGAAAAAGCCATGCCACTCATAGAGTAGGTTTTACCAGGCGTGGAGTCCCCTTAAACAGTTAACATATCCTGAAAAATTGTGTGAGGAGTCTTTTTCAGCGAGGTTCCTAATCACGGCGCAATGTTCAAAAGAAAGCTTCTGAGAGAGCTTATCATAAGAGATCTCATTTTCAAGTTGATATTGGTTTTTAGCTCTTTCTCATTTCGACTGTTAACATTGTCTTAGCAACAGAAACCTGCAATACTAATGATATAAGAGTTTGGAGTAAGTTCAGAATTAAGGTTAGGATAAAAGTATTGTGCACCATTGAAGTGCTTCCTTAGGCTCTTTTGGTCCAGTTCGAATTCCTTTTATGATTACTTTTTATCCATTTGGCTGTGGTACCCAATAAACCTCATTCCATTTTATTCTCGTTCAGCGTACCAGCCTATGCTATACGCGAACTTCCATATGACTAACAGTATGTGTCAGAGATAAAGAGATGGGAAACTTAAACAAAATTCGTCAAGAAAGAGATAGCCTTCTGTCGAAATTACGCCAATACCAACGTAAATCATATGAATGTGTTAGTAAAATTTTTTTATAAACTCACCAGTAGGGAGGAGTTCACCCCTAGGGAGGCAAACCGATTCTCACCACAAGGAGATTTATTCACCGAAAGCGAGCCTTGGTCACATTCAACGAACTGCATTAGATTTTTCGCTGAATATTTGATGCTTGACACGTCATAATAGTTGTCAAATTGGTGATATGTAAGACAGTAAGCCAACAGTTTGGAACACTTACGAAAATATAATTTATTTTCATCACTTTAAATAAATAAATTTTTTAAAAAATTCTCATCAAATATGCATTTTAACGACCGCAGTATGTTTATTCGTTGTTATTTGGTACTTGGACTTGCATTCGAACAATTTTCAATATTTTTGAAGTCTGACTTAACAATTCAGTTATAGAAAAAAAGCGCTAAGTTAAGAATCTCTACCAGAGCATTTGTATCGTCTGAAGACGGTCACTGTTTTAATCTGAAAGCCACCACGGCCTGAATCTTAACTGCAGTGTTGCTTGAAAAAGTAGTTTTGTATTATTTGATGTAGGTTTTTCGATACGAATTAATAAGTACGAATTTATAATAGTACTGTACTAGTACTATTTCATTGAGAATAATTTTATATAGGTCGGGTATGCGTTACAGGACGTCTCCACTAGGTATAACATCAAGGCGCAGAACAATTTAACATTATTTCTGCCCTTATTAAGAATTAGCAGTTTTTCGGTTCTTTTCTCAAAAAAACTATCTTTTTAAATTGAATCGTGATCTTTTCTCTGAAATTTTGATCTCAAAAGTAAGATTAATTGCAGTTTCCTCTAAATATTCTGTCCTCAAATGCTACAAACTGAAGGAACAGAAAAGTGAAATGTTAAGAAATAAATTAACATTATTATTGATATTTCATTTAAGCACCAGCAAAATCCTTGCTAACATGTTATCGATAAAGTTATCCCAAAAATTCGAATCGTGGATTACCATCTCGCTTGCGGAACCCATTATTTCTATAAAGACATGTCATTGGAAGTAATCGATGAAGCTTTCGTTTGACACAAAAATAATTATGTTTCATCTCATATATATATCTGTGAATTCAGGACATTAAATGAATAAGTTATCGTAATAAAACTTAACATAAAATTAGCAATAAATTTCACTTAAATATTTGAAAGACGTTAATTTGCAAATATTCAATCTAGAAGGCCATGAGCAGCTTAAAGTAAAAGTATGAGTGCGTTGTATTTTGGCACAACTTTGCTTAAAATGGTAAATAATTTAATGTTAAAATAAGTTAATTATTGAAGTAAGTTTACCGTTTGAATTTATTGTTATGTAGTGAAAATTCGTCAAAAAATTATTTAATTTTCCAAACTTTGATGAGTTTTATCTCCTAAGATATAAAAGAGCTTCTTTTATTTTACCCCCATTGAGTTTAAGAAGCCTATATACATATGATCAGATTCGAAAACAAAATAAAGAGGTGTGGGCCATAAACTAGAATTATGCAAAATATAGTTTGTTGCACTTATCTCGACTAAGAAGAGGAAAAATTGTTGAGTTCAAGATAAAATTTAAAATATTCTGCACTCTCTGCTTAGAGGGTCAACAGAAAAATGTAATTTATTCTCTATTTCTTTTAGAAAGAAAAGAAAATGCCATAAGTCCACCGCTTACGACATTTTAGTTCAAAGCAACTTTGATTTAGGAGTACATTTTTATTTTTTTGCATTGCAACCCTATTTATAAAATCTGACAATAATACTTGACAACTATGAGGTGAATCGCGTACACAATACATGAGCCTTCGAAAAGTATACAAAAAGTTAAAGAAGAAGCATGAATATGGCGGGAAACATGAAAAAAGTCATTGCTAAAAAGAAGTTTCCCATCTCATTATCTCTGGTATGTGTATTCACTGGCTTCTCCAAATGTTTGAAAAATCTGTTTCCTATATATCGTAGCGTGGGATTCTGTAGATTTGGGCACTCACACAGAAAGTGGATGCATCAAACTTTTGTCGAAGCTGCAGTGATCAGGAAGTTTGTAAGACTCTTTGATTAAACACCTGATCCTCATTGTCATTTTGGAGCCAACAGTGTAGAATTGGAGATTACCATAAGGTTCTATAGTCGTATCTTCCCATTCTTGTCTGCTGGAAATGGATGTGGTGTATTTTGGACCGAATTTCACACTAGGTATGAAGTAGTCGTTTGTTCCTATTAATTCCTCTGCTCCATAGAGAATATGTCCGAAAGTAACATTGTTTTTTCCGGCTTGTGACTCACTAAGACGAATCGCGCTCTTGGTTGCCAAACACTTAAGGAATTCTTTTATGGGAAGAAGCTGTAGCATCATTCTGGACTCGTATGTTGCGTAGATTTCATGGCTCCTGTTACTCCTATGCATGCTAGCCTTTGCACTCCTGTTAGAGAGTCAAGGCAACTCTTTTGTGTACAATTCTTGACCACATCAGAGATACGTAGATGAGAAAAGGTCTCACGATTGCTGTATACTGCCAGTGGATGATGTGTGGTCGCAAGCCCCATTTTTATCTTATCGCAAGCCCCATAGGACTTATCGAAAGTCCTTTGGCATGCATAAAGGGCGCAAAGTGCTTTTTATACCCTAAACCTGAAAGGTCAGGGTATATTTACTTTGTGCAAACGTTTGTAACACATAGAAATAAACGAGTCCGGTATAGAAAAGTATATAAATTTTTGATCAGAGGCACCTCGTTAGTCGATTTAGCCCTGTCCGTCTGTCTGTGTGTTGTCCGTAAACATAGGATAAGAAGAAGGAGTTGAGATAATTGCTTGAATTTTAATACACATGTTCACATTGACCCAAGGATCTCCACAATTGAATATTTTTGGAATCCGCCTATGGACACGCCTACTTTCTATACAACCAAAAAATTGAAGTCACTGTATAGAGAGTTTTATTAAAGCTACAGAAATGAAATTTAATATGTGTGTATTTTGTACAAAATCCAAGACATTTAAAAAAAAAACAAGTAAAGAAAGTCTAAAGTCGGTCTAGGCCGACTATGAAATACCCTAAACCCACTTTTCAAAAACAAAAAATTTACACATACCAAGTTTTATTCCTGTAGCTCACAGTTAATGCCTTTATTGTGCTTTCGCTATGGGAGTTGGGCGTGTTCATGGACGGATTACTTCCAATTTTTAGACATACCTTAGTTTTGGTATAAAATACATCCATACCAAATTTAATTTCTCTATGACAAATATAACCTTATTTATTGAGTTTTAAACTTTTTGGGTTGTATGGAAAAAAGGCGTGTCCGTAGGCGGATGACGTCCATTTTTCAAAACCATCTTTGTCTTGTCATAAAAAACATACTTGCCAAATTTTAGCTCTGTAGGTCAAACAGAAGCTTATTTATTGCGTTTTCAATTTTTGGGTTGTATGGGAGGTGGGCGTGTCCGTGAGCGGATGACATCCATTTTTCGAAGACATCTTTGTGTTTGTATAAAGCACATACATATAAAATTTTATTGTTGTAGGCTTATTACGAGCTGGGTTATGCAGTTTTCAATTTTTGCGTTGTATGGGAGGTAGGCGTGTCCGTGGACGGATGATGTCCACTTTTCAAAACCATCTTTTTTTTGTCACAAAAAACATATGTGCCAAATTTTAGCTCTGTAGGTTAAACAGAGGCTTATTTATTGCGTACTCAATTTTTGGGTTGTATGGGAGGTGGGCGTGTTCGTGAGCGGATGACGTCCATTTTTCAAAAACATCTTTGTGTTGATATAAAACACATATATACCAAATTTTATTGTTGTAGGATTATTATGAGCTGAGTTATGCAGTTTTCAACTTTCGCGTTGTATGGGAGGTAGGCGTGTCCGTGGGCGGATGATGTCCACTTTTCAAAACCATCTTTTTTTTTGTCACAAAAAGACATGTGCCAAATTTTAGCTCTGTAGGTTAAACAGAGGCTTATTTATTGCGTTTTCAATTTTTGAGTTGTATGGGAGGTGGGCGTGTCCGTAAGCGGATGACTTCCATTTTTCAAAGACATCTTTGTGTTAATATAAAACACATACACACCAAATTTTATTGTTGTAGGCTTATTATGAGCTGAGTTATGCAGTTTTCAATTTTCGCGTTGTACGGGAGGTAGGCGTGTCCGTGGGCGGATTCCAAAAATATTCAATAGTGCAGATCCTTGGGTCCATGTGACCATGTGTACTAAGTTTCATCCAATTATCTCAACTCCTTCTTCTTATCCTGTGTATACGGACAACACACAGACGGACGGACGGACGGACGGACGGACGGACGGACGGACATGGATAGCTCGACTCACGTGGTGACGCTGATCAAGAATATATATACTTTTCTATACCGGACTCGCTTCGTTCTATGCGTTACAAACGTTTGCACAAAGTTAATATACCCTGACCTTTCAGGTTTAGGGTATAAAAATGGGCGTGATTCGCTCACAAACACTCCCACCTCCCATACAACCCACAATATTAAAAATACCATAAAAAGGTTTTTATATAACCTACAGTGATTAAACTTGGTATGTGGGGATTTTATATCAAAACTAAGATGCACACACAAAATGGGCGTCACCCGCCCACGAACACGCTAAACTCCCATACAACCCACATTAGTGAAAACTGTTAAGAACTGTAAAGGAATACATGAATTTAAAAAAAATAAGAATGTATTTATATTTGTTTAAGTAATAAATATATATTTACTATCATATGAGGTTAAGGGTATTCATAGTCTGGCTAGACCGACTTTAGAGTTTCCTTAATTGTTTTTTTTTTATAAATTTATAAAATTTTCCCATCAATGGAAAAATTGCCGCAATTCTTGCAACATTTTACCACAAACCTAATGCTCTACACATGCTCTGATGTAACAGAGCAGCCAGAACAGCTTCTTCTATCTTGCTAACACCAGCTGCTGTCACTTCAACAACCAGCTTAATTTGCATAAGAAAATCTAACAAATCTTTCTCAGATTCCAGCCTTAGGCAATCGATGAAAAACGAAACCAATTTTAACCACTCGGATGGGCTGTTATGTGTGCATCATGTGTCTGTCTGTCTCTCTGGCTGCCTGGGCTGTGGAGCGCATAATTAAATTAGAATTAAGTAATTTTACACTCCAGCTAACTCCATCGAGACGTACTTCTGCGCTGTGTGTGCTCCATTAGATTTATGCTCGAGCGCCTTAAACGCGCAGAGGCTAAACATTAGTCCATAACTAGACTGCAGCTAGTTCTAAATCAACCAGACAACTAAGTAGCTGAATGCAATACGAGCACAAACATCCAGAGCATCCAAGAAATGTCCTCGGGCTGTTGTCCACATGGGAAACACACAAAGCTAACTGCATAGTTAGAGTAAGTTAGAGTTCGGTGTTGCATAGATGGTGTGGTTAAGATAGCTGCATGTGTTGGCGCTTCTGTTGCAATTAAATTAAGCCAAAATAGAAGCTGTTCTAATGGCCCAGCAGTTAAAGCATAACACGTGTCTCTTGTTCTCTATTGGCGGCATTGTGACTGCAAAAAACTCCAACTCATGAGTTGCACATTTTTTGTTTAACTCTTTCAATTGAGCTTGAGTAAATGTTGACCAAGATTAAATAACTTAAATTGTACAGGTCGCACAAACAAAGCAGTACACGTCGTTTTATGGCCAAACCAAAAATTCGCAATCAAGTTCTTGGTATTAAGTTATTAGCTGCTTATCATTTGGCTGTTAGATTGGCCAATATAAATGCTTGCTACGTTCATGAAATATTTTTCAGAATTTTTATGCCAGCAACTTCTAGTCGGTCGACACACTTTTCCAACAACACTACGTTCATAAACAGCAATTGCGCAATTTGTAAGTTAATTTTGCCCCTCTTATGAATGATTTTCAGTTAATTCATTAATAAGTTGCAATTAATTTTAAGATAACATCAACAAAATACATGACCAACGAAATGGTGTGGGCAAAAAAGTTGCCTAAGTCGCGCCACTTGAAGAAATTTTCTAGTAATTCCACGCGATGGTGAATGTAAGTTGCAGGTATCTGGGAATTATTGTGAAAATAAATTAATAGTTATGTCAAAGAAAATCCTCTGGGCTTAATATGAAGAAAGCTATTGTTGTTTCTAAGCTTATGTTTTAAAGATAATGAACTTTCAGAGTACATAAAAGGAAATGACGAATTAGCAGTGCCTGCTTGCTAACGGTAGATATCTTCCAAAAGAAAATGTGAAGGAAAGACGTCTTAGTCATATATAAATTATATGTGTACACTATTAAAAATTGGTAAAACAGGATATAGTTGGGTGTATCATAAACATACTCAGATGCTTTTAAGAATTTACAAAGATACGTTGTCATTTATTATCATTAAAAGCCAGTCCTATAACGGTTTTGAAGCAATGTTGTTACTGATAGGTATCAAATACATTCTGTGCATACTTTTGGGCTGAACATTTATGCCGTAAAGTTTGAAAAGCTCAGTAATAGCAAAATTATAGTTTGAGAGATATAAGGTGCGTAGCTTGACTTACAAATAATATATATTTTGTGTGCATACTTTTAGGCTGGACATTTTTCGTATTATAAAAGCATTGTTATAGCAAGCATGAACAGTTTGAGCGATATTAGGTGCGAAGCATGATATTTATATATTAAGATCCCAATTCTTGTCCCAATATTTATTATCAGTATACCAAGTTTTGTTCTAATATTTTTTGGAATTCTTTCCTTATGCCTGTCACAAACTTTGCCCTTAACCTTTTTCAAATATTTTTCTTAATACTAGTTTTAATTCTCGTTGTACTTCTTGTAATTATCTCTGTTCTTATGCTTTGCACAATGTTTGCACTTATCTTTGTTTCAATAATTTTCCTAGAACTTGTACTTAAGTTCGACCCAACACTTGCCTCAGTTTTTGTACTGCTTTTCGTTCTTATTTTTGTCCTAACTTTACTATTTTGCTTTATCGTATTTCTTGTTCTTACGCTTGTTATTAAGCTTTTCCAAATTTTTGTTCCAATCTTTCTTTGCCCCCAAAAATTTACATAAACGTTAGGAGAATTACGATAAAAAGTATTAGGATAATAATGAGGCCTATTGTCTATTAAAATCCTTGCTTAATTCCTGTCTCGAGTCTTATAGTAATTTTTGTCCTTATCCACGTCCTCATACTTATCTTTATTAGTATTCTTATTTTAATATTTGTCTTTAATCTAGTCCCAATCATTGATTTAGTTTTTGTCCTAGTTCTTATTATAATCCTTTATTCTATCTCTGATTTATAACATGTCCTATTCCGTATTATAACCCTTGTCATAATGTTTGTCCTAAGTTTGTTCCAATCCTCTTTTAATATAAGAATAATTGTCGTAGTCCTTGCTTCCTTACCTATATGTTATAATTCTGTGTTGAGCCTTAAATAATTTCTAGTCTAAATTCTGATTCTTGTTATTGTGCCTATACCAATCCTTGCTCTTATCTTTGTCTTACAATTTGTTATAATCTTTCTCCCAATTCACGTTCTGGCCCGTCCAAATTCATGTAATTCATTGCACTAGGCCTTGCCATAGTTCTTGTTCTAACCTTTCTCTTAATGAATGTCCTAAAACTTTTCATAATTTTATCTTAATTCCTTTTCCAATCCTCATCTTTATCCCCTCCTTATCATCCTTATTTGAGTATTCTTGTCTTCATCCTTGTCCTTATCTCCAGCTAATTATTTTGCATAAAATCCCTGTCTAAATTCTTGACCTAGTCCTCACCTTAATTTTTTCTTATACTTTCTTTTTTCTCTAACATCACAAATATTGTAGATTTTATACGTTATCTTCTTCCTTATCCTTGTCACAATCCTACTAATTATCTACCGAATTCATTGTCCTTTATCCTTGTTCATATCCATTTCATAATACTTTTTCTAATGAAAAAAAAAAACAAAAAACAAATTGGCCATTTCAGCCCTTGAAAGGACTTTGACCGAGCTTCTTATGATCAATTGTGTTGTGTGTGTTATTAAATGTTTGCACACAATTAACCGAGAACTGGACCTACATGTTTTATGCCGCCTCCGAACGGCTCATGTTCTCAAGAAGCTTTACATGGCATTATTTACTCTCTGAGGTTTGCCATTGTCTGCAGAGAGGTGGTGACCGATTAGAAAAATTTTTTTATTGAAAAAACTTTTCGCCGCGACTGGGGATCGAACTCGGGCTCCGAGCGTGCTAAGCCACACACTTAACCTGCACGCCACGGTCACCACATTTGATTTGATTTTCTAATGACTATTCTTTAATCTTTGTCCTCATAATACTCCCAAGCTGTGTTGTATTCTCTTTTTTTAACTTTTGTCCTAGTTCTTGTTCTAATCCTTGTAACTTTCCCTGACTTAGCACTTGTCCTATTTCATATTAGTATCCTTGTCGTAATGCTTGTGCTTATTTTGTCCCAATGCTCTTTCAAATTATTGATTTTTGTCCTGGGCTTTGCATCCCTTTCTTAATTTTGTCTTAATCCTTAACTTAAAACTTGTCTTATTTCTGATTCTTCTTCTAATGCTTGTCCTAATCTTTGCCCTTATCTTTGTCCAACCCTTTGTCACAACCTTTCTCCCACTTGGCATAGTTCATATTCTTATAATTAAGTTAGTTACTGTCCTAAAACTTTCATAATTCTTGTTCTAACCCTCATCTTCATTCCGTCCTAATCGTTTTGATTTTAGTATTCTTATCGCAATCCTTTTCCTTACCTATCTTGTAAAAAAATTTTGCATAATCCTTGTCTTAATTTTTGTCATAATCCACATCTAAAGTCTTTCTTATACTTTGTTTTTTCTAACATTACTAATATTGAGGTTTTTTCTACCGGATCCTTGTGCTATTCCTTGTCACAATCCTAGTAATTGTCTTCCGAATCCATTGTTTCTTATCCTTTATCATGTCCTTATTCATTTTCTTATCTTTATCATATTGTAACTTATCTTTTCATCATTATCCTTTGTCCTTTTTAATTTCGATTCTCAGATTTTGATTTGAAAGTTGAATTTGAATTTGAATTTGAATTTGAATTTGAATTTGAATTTGAATTTGAATTTGAATTTGAATTTGAATTTGAATTTGAATTTGAATTTGAATTTGAATTTGAATTTGAATTTGAATTTGAATTTGAATTTGAATTTGAATTTGAATTTGAATTTGAATTTGAATTTGAATTTGATTTTGATTTTGATTTTGATTTTGATTTTGATTTTGATTTTGATTTTGATTTTGATTTTGATTTTGATTTTGATTTTGATTTTGATTTTGATTTTGATTTTGATTTTGATTTTGATTTTGATTTTGATTTTGATTTTGATTTTGATTTTGATTTTGATTTTGATTTTGATTTTGATTTTGATTTTGATTTTGATTTTGATTTTGATTTTGATTTTGATTTTGATTTTGATTTTGATTTTGATTTTGATTTTGATTTTGATTTTGATTTTGATTTTGATTTTGATTTTGATTTTGATTTTGATTTTGATTTTGATTTTGATTTTGATTTTGATTTTGATTTTGATTTTGATTTTGATTTTGATTTTGATTTTGATTTTGATTTTGATTTTGATTTTGATTTTGATTTTGATTTTGATTTTGATTTTGATTTTGATTTTGATTTTGATTTTGATTTTGATTTTGATTTTGATTTTGATTTTGATTTTGATTTTTATTTTTATTTTGATTTTGATTTTGATTTTGATTTTGAATTTGATTTTGATTTTGTTTTTTTTAATTTTTGTCAATACAAAAATTAATTTAATTTTTGTCAATAAAATTGCATTCTATCTGCGTCGTTATATTTGGAATAATAAACTTTTGCCATCTGTTTAAGTGACAGTTTCAACATGCTGACATGCTTAAATCCTTGTTGAAATATTAAAGTACAACACATTCAAATAATCAAAAGTTCACGAGCAAAACATGAAAGAGGAAAATACATCAATAAATAATGAAATCAAATCAAGTACACAAGAGTCGCTGCAGATAATAGCCAACCCAATAAATACTACGAAAAATATAAACAACAACCAAACGAACATGTAGTTTTTGTCGTGCAAAAGGACAACAACTACAATTGTAACTGTTGTATAGATGATGTCAACGAATGATGCGCAACGGCCAAAAACACGACTATTTCGAGTAATTCTTGCACGGAACGACAAATACATGAACTGCAAGTATTGCAGATACACGATGAATTCGCATTCAATTTGTTTGTCGTATCTGCAATTGTCGCATTTTGCCAGAAAGGAGCAGCAGCAACAACAAGGATTATATCGAGTAGGGCTGGGTGCTATATCAGGGATAAAGCAGCACAAAGTTGTTGAGCATGAGTGAACAAAATCAAAGTAAGACATAGTTGTAAAACTAAGAGACGTTAAGCTTGGTTAGTAGAGTTCAGGGTCAATTGTAAGGCAATTACAATGATGGACTACGATGAATGTTGGCATGTTTTGTGCTGTCATTAACAAGGATTTAAACAAGTGTTGATGTGCAAGCGAGTTTGTGGGTTTTTTTTACACCGAAATTGTTGTTTTTGGCTACAGATTTTGGTGAAATTTTATTCAATAAAATGTTTATGAAATTGCTATAAAAAGGACTCCTTGAAGTTTGATTAGAGAAATTTAATTTGTCTCATTTTAAATATGAAAGAAACTTTAATTTTTGCTCATAACATTATAATAAAGTAATATATTTTTATACTAAGTATCGCATAAATCCATCCAGGCTGTCGTCACGGCTGCACTCCTTGGGTTATCCTGCACAAAATCTCTTTAAATTTCAATTTAATTGGATTATGCTCTTGATTGCTTATTGTCGCTGCTGGTCTTGCCTATATTGTGTGTGTGTGTTTGTGTGACTAGTGCTCTTCGTGATACAGTGCCTGCCTCAACATCGGATTAACCTTAACAATATGCTGCTGGTTGATGTTGCCAGACTGTGTGAAAGCCAGTTAATAGAATTTTGTCGTCACTTGCGACTAGACGCCAATTTAATTCGATTATCAGGAGCAAAACTTGTGAACAATTTGTTGAGCTGGCTACGTTTTTCGTTGGGATATACATAGTATATTGATCCATAGGATCCTAGAGATTGTCTTGTACTCCTTATTGTACAGACATAATTACATTGAATAATGAAAATTAAAATTGCCATATTTCTGCGTAATTAATTTATAAATTTAAAAATTTCATTAAAATAATATATTTTTCTTTAATAAATCTATATATTTTAACAATTTGATTGTTAATGTCTTGAAAGTTGTTTTGTAATATTTTCTACTTCGAAAATGCATATCCATTCTTTGACAGTTTTTTTTCAAAATATCTGCACCTGAAATCATTAAAACAAAAAAAATTTCATCTCATTATTGAAATGTACTTTAGTATAAAACCTCTTCAAGAACTGCAAACTTCTTGAACCTTTTTGCCATTGACTCTGAATGGCAGACAACAAACGTGATTTCTTCACGGAAGCATCGTGTCAATAGCTTAAATCAAGGTGTTAGCAAGACAAGCGTATAGCCAGCAGCTAGCAGCTCCTTAACAAATCTCCTCAACATTGTGCTCAACTGTGCGCAATCTTGAAAAGTTTGAAGTTATTGTTGAGTTGGCACTCGAAATAGTTTAATTAATTTTGAATATTATAAGAACAGTTTTGAAGTGTTCGGCGAGTTGAAGATACAGTTTCTTTTTGGCAACAAATATTTACTTACTTACTGCAAGTTTCATGGAAGATATGCAAGTGTGTCAGTGAAGTACAATTAAACAATGCTGATGATTAAAAATTGTTTGTTAAATTTGACTGTATTTGATCGTTTTGACCGATAGTCTAGAGCTGTGTATGATAATTTCAGTTTTTGAAGATGTTCTCTATTATTTTCAAAACTGTATCAATTTTACACCACAGTGACATATGTATTAATGACATTCACAAACCATAACTATCGTACATTTGCATATCAGTAAAGCACAAAGTAATTTATGAATTTTTTCATTATCTTCATGAATCGCATTCATGAATTTTGTTCCTGTAACCAATTACATAAGTCACATGAGCTATGCCTGATATCAATGCACAAAATACACAAAATAAACAAAAAAAAACACGAGAACACGAACATTTCATATGCCTAGTAATAAATAATCATAATTTCATAAGCTTAGTGCATAAAAAGTTCATAAAGTTTGTGTACAAGATACATGAACCAATAAAAAATGTTGGAAATGCTTTGAAAAAATACAAGGAGGACATGAATCAGTCTTAATTTATGTGAATAAAATTCATGTACAAATACGAAGAGAACCAGAACAGTTCATGAAATCTGTTGCCTTTATAGCCACTTCTTTCTCCCATCTTTCTAGCAATTTTCGGATACCATCTCGAAAAAAGGACGCGTCTTTTAAGGCGATTCACGAATCTATTAAATTTTTGAGTTCTTCAAAAGAGCAAAAGTACTGATCATCAACGGCTTACGTCATCGACGAAAGCAACTAGAAGTCGGAAAGGGTAATGTCTGGCCTATAAGATGGGTGAGAAAGGACTCCTCATTTCAGCGTTTCAAGACATATTTTGACCAGCTGTGTAATATGTTCCCGAGCGTTGTCATGTTGCAAACTTATCTGTGTTCGTATTCTGGTCGTTTTTGCTTCAATGTTCGGCTCAAACGCATCAATTAAATTCGGTAGAGTTGCCCATGGATACTTTCAAAAGATTTTAGCAGCTCTTAGTATACCACGCCCAATTGGTTCCACTAAATATAAAGGGTGATTTTTTAAGAGCTTGATAACTTTTTTTTAAAAAAAAACGCATAAAATTTGCAAAATCTCATTTGTTCTTTATTTGAAACGTTAGATTGGTCCATGACATTTACTTTTTGAAGATAATTTCATTTAAATGTTGACCGCGGCTGCGTCTTAGGTGGTCCATTCGGAAAGTCCAATTTTGGGCAACTTTTTCGAGCATTTCGGCCGGAATAGCCCGAATTTCTTCGGAAATGTTGTCTTCCAAAGCTGGAATAGTTGCTGGCTTATTTCTGTAGACTTTAGACTTGACGTAGCCCCACAAAAAATAGTCTAAAGGCGTCAAATCGCATGATCTTGGTGGCCAACTTACCGGTCCATTTCTTGAGATTAATTGTTCTTCGAAGTTTTCCCTCAAAATGGCCATAGAATCGCGAGCTGTGTGGCATGTAGCGCCATCTTGTTGAAACCACATGTCAACCAAGTTCAGTTCTTCCATTTTTGGCAACAAAAAGTTTGTTAGCATCGAACGATAGCGATCGCCATTCACCGTAACGTTGCGTCCAACAGCATCTTTGAAAAAATACGGTCCAATGATTCCACCAGCGTACAAACCACACCAAACAGTGCATTTTTCGGGATGCATGGCCAGTTCTTGAACGGCTTCTGGTTGCTCTTCACTCCAAATGCGGCAATTTTGCTTATTTACGTAGCCATTCAACCAGAAATGAGCCTCATCGCTGAACAAAATTTGTCGATAAAAAAGCGGATTTTCTGCCAACTTTTCTAGGGCCCATTCACTGAAAATTCGACGTTGTGGCAGATCGTTCGGCTTCAGTTCTTGCACGAGCTGTATTTTATGGGGGGCTACGTCAAGTCTTAAGTCTACAGAAATAAACCAGCAACTATTCCAGCTTTGGAAGACAACATTTCCGAAGAAATTCGGGCTATTCCGGCCGAAATGCTCGAAAAAGTTGCCCAAAATTGGACTTTCCGAATGGACCACCTAAGACGCAGCCGCGGTCAACATTTAAATAAAATTATCTTCAAAAAGTAAATGTCATGGACCAATCTAACGTTTCAAATAAAGAACCGATGAGATTTTGCAAATTTTATGCGTTTTTTTAAAAAAAAAGTTATCAAGCTCTTAAAAAATCACCCTTTAGAGCATAATCTTCTTACTGAAAATATTTTGCTTTGGCGTCGTTTATGGCAAATGTTCAGGTATGATTGTTTGCACTTGGGGTCCGGTGTGATAGTCCCGGACAGTATACCGAACCATTCGTTAAAATTCAACTTTTTATCGTCATATTTTTCTAGCTTTGTCCAGCTCTAGAATGAGTGCCTCAGGTAGGTTATATTAACAGCACCGTAGAAGATTCAGACGTCAAAGCTCATATCGAAAAGCTACCGACTTGCTACCGAAAAGCTGCGACTCTTTCAGCTACCGACAAAAATGCCTGCTCGACACAATAGACAATAGTTTCAAAATTAGAAACAAGTCAAACACGGACTCGACCCTAAATGCCACCTTGGGTTCCGGTAATTTACTCAAAGAAAGATGTCCGATGAAGCGGTACTCTTCAGTAACCGGAAAAAAAGCAAGACATCCATTATGGACGTATGCGGGACGTAGGACTATTCAGAGACTTCTATCAAGTAACACGACGTAATGATTCGTCTATGTTTAAAACACCACCTAGCGTTCGCTCAAAGAAAACAAGACAATGCTGGCGCCTTCTGGAAATATATATGAGAGTTGCCGTAGAAGACACAAATTGTTAAAACTTTATTCAAATTACATTTTAAGCGATGTTGGATACTTAAGAAAATACCTAGAAAAATGTCCTCTATGAGGCCCCAAATTGGGCCCAAGTCCTTGAGGAGAGGCCAAAGTTTCTTGTACTAAAGATTTGGCTAAGCACATAAGCGACGAACATCGAAGAGTTGAAAATTCCTTAAACAAGACATCATGAGGTAGACAAATATACCACCAAATAGATATCCTTGCACATATCCATATCCATATCCATATCCATATCCATATCCATATCCATATCCATATCCATATCCATATCCATATCCATATCCATATCCATATCCATATCCATATCCATATCCATATCCATATCCATATCCATATCCATATCCATATCCATATCCATATCCATATCCATATCCATATCCATATCCATATCCATATCCATATCCATATCCATATCCATATCCATATCCATATCCATATCCATATCCATATCCATATCCATATCCATATCCATATCCATATCCATATCCATATCCATATCCATATCCATATCCATATCCATATCCATATCCATATCCATATCCATATCCATATCCATATCCATATCCATATCCATATCCATATCCATATCCATATCCATATCCATATCCATATCCATATCCATATCCATATCCATATCCATATCCATATCCATATCCATATCCATATCCATATCCATATCCATATCTATATCCATATCCATATCCATATCCATATCCATATCCATATCCATATCCATATCCATATCCATATCCATATCCATATCCATATCCATATCCATATCCATATCCATATCCATATCCATATCCATATCCATATCCATATCCATATCCATATCCATATCCATATCCATATCCATATCCATATCCATATCCATATCCATATCCATATCCATATCCATATCCATATCCATATCCATATCCATATCCACATCCATATCCATATCCATATCCATATCCATATCCATATCCATATCCATATCCATATCCATATCCATATCCATATCCATATCCATATCCATAAATATATTCATATCCATATCCATATCCATATCCATATCCAAATATAACCATCACCATTACTTTTCTTAATCTATTCACTGTTCGTGTCCTGTTCTTATCCTTGTCATTATATTTTTCGTTATATTTTTTGATTTCGATTTTGATTTTGATTTTGATTTTGATTTTGATTTTGATTTTGATTTTGATTTTGATTTTGATTTTGATTTTGATTTTGATTTTGATTTTGATTTTGATTTTGATTTTGATTTTGATTTTGATTTTGATTTTGATTTTGATTTTGATTTTGCTTTTGATTTTGATTTTGATTTTGATTTTGATTTTGATTTTGATTTTGATTTTGATTTTGATTTTGATTTTGATTTTGATTTTGATTTTGATTTTGATTTTGATTTTGATTTTGATTTTGATTTTGATTTTGATTTTGATTTTGATTTTGATTTTGATTTTGATTTTGATTTTGATTTTGATTTTGATTTTGATTTTGATTTTGATTTTGATTTTGATTTTGATTTTGATTTTGATTTTGATTTTGATTTTGATTTTGATTTGATTTTGTCATTGACCTAGTATTAGATTTAGTCCTAGACCTAGACTTAGACTTAGACTTAGACTTAGACTTAGACTTAGACTTAGACTTAGACTTAGACTTAGACTTAGACTTAGACTAAGACTTAGACTTAGACTTAGACTTAGACTTAGACTTAGACTTAGACTTAGGCTTAGACTTAGACTTAGACTTAGACTTAGACTTAGACTTAGACTAAGACTTAGACTTAGACTTAGACTTAGACTTAGACTTAGACTTAGACTTAGACTTAGACTTAGACTTAGACTTAGACTTAGACTTAGACTTAGACTTAGACTTAGACTTAGACTTAGACTTAGACTTAGACTTAGACTTAGACTTAGACTTAGACTTAGACTTAGACTTAGACTTAGACTTAGACTTAGACTTAGACTTAGACTTAGACTTAGACTTAGACTTAGACTTAGACTTAGACTTAGACTTAGACTTAGACTTAGACTTAGACTTAGACTTAGACTTAGACTTAGACTTAAACCTGGACTTTGACTGAGACTTTTATTTTGTGGGTTTCCTTTTTTAGATACAATATTTTTATATTATAATATTCATTATCTAAATGTTAATAGATTTTTTTGATTATTGCTCGTCCTATTCAGAAATATATATGGTTACTGTTAAAAATTAAAAACTGATTTGCGCAATAGAATTAATGCAAATTAATGATCTGATTAGGATGCATACTTTTCTCAATATAATTCAATTGTCTTAAGTTATGACTCAGTATTACTTCATCAACTCATTGTGTAGGCTTCAATCAGAATAGCCATCAATGGCCGCTTTTACGATTTTTGTTTTTTTACTTTAACAAATTGCTCATTGATTGTGCAATATTTCAACTTGATTTCAATAAAAGCGCTAATTTTTCAGTATAACTTACACTTTATTTTTCACATAATAACTTAAGCTTCAAATTTATGCATTCTCATTTTTTGCATAATTGAATTAAAATTACAATAATTTGTCACTTTTACAGCAATAAATCTGTCCGCTTGCATAGAATCAACATTCAATCAATGCGCTGCTGACAAGACGCGGCGCGGCATTGAAGCTGATTGGGCGACACTAGCCAGTCATGTCTAAGCCATGAAAATTAATGCATACAACTTGTCAATCAGTTACTTAATTTGATGAATTGACACTTGAGCCATGTTGAGAAAAATATAATCTGCAGGCGCCTGCGGCAATGGGCCGAACCCATTTGCACCAGCGGGTAGCCGAATGCAAGTATATTAATTAAAGCCACCCACGCTGCGGAAGGTTGCTACGAGCTCAAGCTAAGCTTGCGACACCACTCTAGCAAAAAAGTACAATAAGTTGGCAACAAAGTTGGAACAAAAAAATAGGCTTTATGAATAAATTAGCAAAATTTGCGACTTTTGCGTTTTAAGGCAAGCTGTTGCACACAAATTCAATGCGATTTTATTTGTCAGTAACACGTCGGATTTGTTAATTGCTGACGTTGTTGGTGTGACGCAATTGCAGCTTCGTATCATGGGAAATGCAGCTCTAATCGAAGCATGAAAAATGACACAAATTTATCAAAAATAAAATGTAAAAAAAAATATAAGTAAATATTTTTGCTAATGAGAAAAAATTGCATGACAAAAAAAAAAATAAAAAAAAAACATTAAGAAATAAGTCGTAGTTGTTGTCCAGTTTTAGGCTTGAAATACTAGATTTGCGCTCAGAGCGTAGCTTAAATGACTGCCGCGCATGCGCAGCCGCGTGCAGCTGTTAATGTGTGTGCGATAACAACAACAAAAACATTTTCATTTTCAATTTAATTAACTTGCAATTTTATGTGCGCGCTTTTGAACAGTCAAGAAAAATAAGACAAAAGTAGGCAAAAAAAAAAAAAAGAAAAATATTTATAAACAAAATCATTGGCATGCAAATGAGCCATCATGAGTTTCCGCCAGCAACGCCGCATAGCTGCAACACGCGTTAAACAAGCTTGGCCAGGCGCGTGGAACTTGCGCTGTCAGGCGTCAGACAGCTACTGTGGCAGCTCCAGTTTTCACAGTTGTCTGCTATTTACAACTTCCAACTGCATGCGTTGTCATGTTGGCCAACTTATAAAAGAAGCTAATGAAATCATAAAGCCATTTACAAATACCAATTCCGCAAAATATTTAAGTAATTTGTTAAGTGCGCGATTTTATACGCGAGGTAAACAATTTATCTATATTTAATGTTGCCATAGTAATATTTTTTTGTTTTATTTTAATTGCCTTTGAAAGTTGTACAATAAAACAGTTGGAGTAGTTTAGCGCTTTGAAAATATTTTTATATCATAATTACTCAAAAATGGCTAAGCCATGTTTTTAATCGATTGCAGATGATTTATGTTTGCTGTAATGGCAGGGAGGGGATTTGTAGCATTTAATCCTTAAAAAAGTTGATTTTTGAATTTTTGGACCACTTCGGCATGTGTAGGCAAAACAAAAAAAAAATCTAGTGGCGGAATTTTCAAAGCATATAAAAATCTTTTAAAAATGACTGTAAAAGTTTTTTAAAATGGTCTAAATGTACAAGGTACAGCAAAAAATGTGTTGGTAACTTAGTACATTAGAAAATGCAACCCTGAACTTACGTTAAAAAACTAACCTTCCGAAAACGAAATCCGCCTATATTAACATAATTTGGAAGGGCATCATAATGCACTTAATATTTAATGAAATATGTTTCTTTTATCGCTCTCGTTCAACGTGAAGTAAAATACATTTTTTTTAAGATCTCTCTCCAGAGTTGAATTTAGGAAACATTAAGTAGTATTACATAATTAGATAGTTAATTATATAATAACAAAGTATTACATAATCCATTACATAAATATTTTTTTAATTTTTTTTCTAAAATCGGCTAAAGCTGAAATGAGAGAACGACCCACATAAACTTTTCTTTTCCAAATTAGAAATAAGAAATTGTGGAGCCCCTTTAAGGGTTGGAAATAAGGGGTAGGTATTTTGCTATAAAATGCTGGAAAGAAAAAAACTAATGGTGGTCAGGCACACGTATTACCCTACTAGGCGCACCCTGGGAGCACCCTGAGTCAAATTTTCTAAAAATATAAATTTTGTTTGGGGGCGAAAAATTTCGGAAAAATATTTAATCTAGAGGCAACACTTGGGTAGGGGCAACAGTTGGGGCAACACTTGGGTAGTTATGGAGGTTTTCAAATTTTTTCACTTTTTCATAACCTGTAACACCGATGCGGCACAACTTTATCCCACACCACCCCGAATTTTTATATATCACTGTCCCACCCCTCTTTATGCCTCAGCAACAAAACAAAAGCTTATTTAATCATACTAGTATCGCCTGTGGTCGTCCAATTGGTGGAAATTCGACGAATTTTTTTTTTTGCCTTTTTATAAATATAGATACAAAATATTTGGTGCACGTCTTTTATCAAAATCTGTTGAGCAATACGGGAGAAAATTGTTCTAACTGTTTTCCCAACGCCTATTTATATATAGATTAACAAAAAGTACTCTAACGTCCGAAAAAGTACTTTCAGAGCCCCCTCCAAAATTATCAAATATCATCGCTGGTATGAAACCCGTTTGAACACACACTCACACATTAGCCGTATGCTGCATGCAATAGGAGTAAAAAAGAGAGAGAGATACAACACTTATTCAGCAAAGTATACAGAACAAAACCGGTTTCAACATAATGGCACTCGCAGCTAACATTAAAGATATTAAAACCCAGTCGCAGCATTGAGCGGTCTCCTGTTTTTCGTGCAGTTAAAAAGATCGGACGATGAGAAGTGCTTGGATTACTAGTGGTAAGTGTTACCTTGTGGAGTCCGAGTTATATTGGCGATTTACGTAGACATATTATCGGTGGTAAGTCTTCTTCCCTGATAGTATGTTGTTTCCACTGCCGCGATTACGTATTGGTGGTAAGTCTTCTTCCCCAATATTGTGGTCAAACTTCTTCGATAGAAATCAGAGTTCTCTTGTTGATTTTTGTAAGCATATTATTGGTGGTAAGTCTTCTTTACCGATAACAGTTTATTTCCACTCCAATTAAACTACTTCGATAGGATTCAGAGTTCTCTTGTCGATTTACGTAGACATATTATCGTTACTAAGTCTTCTTTCCCGATAATATCTTGATTACATTCGCAGAGTGCCGCCAATACGTATTGGTGGTAAGTCTTCTTAACCAATGTCGTAATCAAACTTCCTCAGTTGCCAGTCTAGTAAATTGTATCAAGACAAGGTCATACTTCCCAGAGAACGCTCTAATCATCCCAAAGTAATACATACCAGTCGAGTACAATAGTCCAACTATAGGAAAAAACGTGCTAGCACCATCGTAGACAATTTTTCACACACCACCAACAAGCTTAACTTCGTCTAAACATCTCCTCCAAGCAAGGTCTGTATTATTGTCAGCAAGTCAATGTCAATTCAAGGATATAAATGTGTTCACTATCAGCAAGTCAATTTCAACTCAAGGACATAACTGGGTACTTTGCCAGGAAGTCAATGTAAACTCAAGAATCTATCTGAGTACATCGCCACCAAGTCAAGTTTAACTTAAGGACTTATATGGGCATCTCCCAAAAAAGGTCCACCAAAAGTGAAGAAAAACATTAAAATAAAGCACTCTAGCAGCTTTTAACTTTTTTTTTTTTAATTTTGATTAGTATTACTGCTATGTAACTTGAATTTAACTTATTATGATGTATTTTTATTAAAATTTATAATGAACATCTTTATTGTATTTTACTATTGTTGGAAAAATTTGTCGCGTCCGTATTCGTGCTATATCTATTTAAAAAAAGAGAAGAGATAATTCTTATATTTCATAAGTCTACGAAGAATAGTTATCCTTTGACCTCCATTAACATGTATATTATATATAAAATAAAGTTCTCAAAATTAGCTAAATTTTGCGTTTTTCTATACCAGCTTAAAACAACTTATGTTTTTTGTCGCGTCCGTTCCATTGAATGATTGCTTATTACTTTGTACTAATTTGTAATAAATCTCGCCAATATTTTTATAAAATGTAGCACTCTTTCATCGCGTTAGAACACTAAAATACATATCCGCTCATTTTGTTTCTTTCTTGTTTTTCGAGTAATTAAAACCGTGCGAATGTTGCGTCCGTGCCACTGGGAGATGCCCATATGTGTGTATAAAGACGATAGATTTTTATTGCAAATAAGCCACTAGGCATATTATTGATGATTAGTGAATTACTAATAAACTAAGAAGAAATATCTGTACATAAGTAAAAGGGTCTCTAATTATTACAGTTGACGTCCAGTAATAAGAATGCTCTTTAATACGAATTTGCATTAAAACGAATGCAATATTTTTTACATAAGTGACTCTATTATGCGAATAATAGTAAAATTTGCTTCTCGATAAAACGAGAAGGTTTGTTCATGTAAGCATGCTTGTTTTGACTTCTGTTGAAATCGCTGGCTTCAAAAAATTATTTCTTGGATAATATTTTTACAAAAGTTTTAGAAATAAAAGAATTAAATTGATAATTTTACATTTTTACTAAGTATTGGTATCAATCGTTCTTCATACCGTAAAATGGCCTGGAAGTGAAATGGTTAAGTTATAAAAATTGGATGAATGGAAAGAGGACTTCTGTTTTGTTTCTTTTTTGTCTGTGCAGTATTTTTTTTGTATCTTCTTAATTTTTTTAAATTTGTGTGATTTAGTTTTTCGCGGATTGGAATCAATTTGTCATTGTTTTTGGATATCCTATAATCCTGACAGTGCTGTGCAGTTGAAAACCAAAGCTATTGAGTTTCATAAGAAATATTACGAGTGAAAGTTTTTTGCCAGCGATGGATGGGTTTCCAAGTTCAAGAAGCGTAGTGGAGAAAGATTACTAAAACAATCTGTGGAAAAATTTTCGTTGTCGAAAGTTCTTGTGGCTTCGTTCATAAATCAATTGAATGATGTCATGACCGAATTCAACCTTTTACGTGAAGCAGTATTCGATGCGGATGAAACTGGCCTCTATTGAAAAATGTTGCCTGACAAGATCTATGTACATTCAGGCGAAAGAAACGCACCTGGCTACTTTTATTTATTTATTTTTTTTAAAAACACTGAACAAACTTACATTCCAGCAATACGAATTATTCGATTTTACGAAAGGGCCTGACTCGCACCCAGCTCTAGAATCCGGAAAACTGAAGTTCGTTTCAAGGTTTTTCTGAAAGAAAATTTGGAAAGGTACATTTAAATACATATTTTTTCTAAAAACTAAATATCTCCCAATTTAGTCTTGAATATATCTCCCAAATATTGAGCCAAGATGGATTCTATTTAACAGGTTTTGGCTCATATTGATATCGATATTATTATAGGTACTGTCTTAAGAAAGTGCAATTTTTCAAATAAAAAATATGTTTTTATTTTTCAAAATCAATTTAATCGTCTTTTAGTTTATCTCTAAAATGTCGGACAACTGTAGTTATACCAACGTATTTTTCAATTCTCAAATTAGTGCAAGCATTTTTTTTTACCGGTATGTCCTTCAATATATTCTTCAATTCGTACTAACAGAAATATTTTGAAAGAACCAATCAATTTAAATACATTTGCGTTTGAGGTAAAAACATTTTTTTTAAATGGTCTGGATTGATTCAAATGATATGTCTACACTGAAAATATAATTTTTGTTAGCGTTCATATAAAACCTGCATGAATTTTGCGTTCACTTATCATGTGTAGTTTTACATAAGATTCAGGTATACAAGGCTTCATGCACAAGCCCATGTGAGATACAAGAATAAGTTACGTAAACCTTTAAAACATTCACAAATCGTTTACTGTCGTTTCCTGAAAATTCACTGATTATATTTTCATTTTATACAAACTGATTCGAAAGAAGTAAACTTAAAAAAGAAAACAAAAAATAGCGAAAAATTTCATATCATGTGTGTTAGCCTAAGACCAATAAAAAGGACAAAAAAGAAGCTCGATCAAAGTCCAATTTGTTTTGTTTTTGACGTAGAATTAAGTCTTACAGCGCGGCTTGTATGGGTTCGTTATTTCAAATTTTTTTTTTTCAAGCACATGCAACGTTTTTGGCTAACACTTTAAGGCATACCTATAGCCATTAATAATCATCGTAAAAAGATAATATACATGCTTAAATATCAAATATATCGTGAGCTTAACAAATATCTAATTTTGGATTTGGTCACTATTTTATTAAAGTCCCAAAAGAGCAAAATCTAAGAAGAAACATTTAAACATTCATATGAAAAAATCAATCATCAGCTGCTTATGTTGCTCCTTACGATGTTTTTGCTTGTGTTGTTGTTAGTTAGTAGAACAAAATTTTTGAATGCAATTCATGGAAATCATGTAAAAATTCATATTTGTTGTCTATGTTTTTGAAGAATTGTACAAGGGGTCTAATTGTCAATCGACGATTTTCAAGCATTGTTTGATGGATGTTGTTTGTGGTCTGGGTCGTTTGAGACAAACGTCTTGAACTGGTTCTTCTCAACTATCTTTTAAGTCTTTGTACCACCAGTAAACTTTGTTTTTGTTTTCATAGCCTCATCACCAAAAGCTTTCTGCAGTTTATTTAATCTTTTCGCGTCAGAATATTATTACGTTAAAAAAATCTAGTGCATATTCTTTATTTTTATATTTTATAGTGCTTATCCCACTTTTTTTCATAATTTTATATGAATCTTCAGTATAACCGTTTCTTTGGACAGAATATGAAGTAATTAGGGATGACATATCACAAACCGGTCCAGCAGACCAGAAGTGCTAAGAGTAGACAAGTGCCTGACGGCTTAATTCTACTTGCTTCATGGCGAGGAGTCGCGGTTTCTTAGAAACCAACTCCCAACAGATGCGTTCTCAGGACTCATTGCCATGAAAGTGCTTTTTCGTAGGCATGCATAATTTAAGCGAAGTCTATATACACATGCCTGCAACTCTCCTCCTTTTCACTGGCTTGGGACAGGCTGTTGGCTACCATCATTACCACCAGGCGGAGTTATCACAAACCGGTACGTACTGTTTATAGTGATGACCAGTGAAGAAGTGTTTATGAAGCATAATTAGAACAGATTTTATGAGAAGTTAATGAAGAACCACAGTTATTCGAGAACGAATAGGCGAGGACATGCTGCATCCATTGCAGACAGGTGTATAACATCCGGTGATAGACACCTGCCATGTAGGCTTATCTTGGCTTAGTATGACTATAGCATGGAAGAGTCAGCCCAACAAGTCTAGTACTAGTACTAGTGGTACTAGTTTTCAAGACATTGGTCTGATCTCATAGCAAGCTACTACCAGTTGAGCTCATCACCGGTCAGGACTGGTGGCCAAAATTAGCCGCCAACACACAGTTCGCTCATCCCATACAAAATCGATCAGTCACTAGGCGTACCTTCCTTGAACTTTTATTAATTTTGTACATGCTTTTGGTACATGTATGGGAGGTACATACCAAAGTAGGCCGGTCTTAATGAAACTCAGTCCTATAAATAAACATTAAGAATAATAGATTACTAGACTGTCAGTGACTAGGCATTAAGAATAATAGATTTATACTTAAATTGATCGAAATCGGTTAGACCCTAGGAGTACTTTCATTGGACATCAATATAGGTTTTTCAGGTACACATAATAGTTGGCTAATCTTAGCGTATCTCAGTCAGAAGGTTAGAAAATTAAATATTTAGATGTGTACTTAAAATCTTCGAAGTCAGTTAAACTCTGGGAGTAACTCCCTTGGACCTATATTTATTTTTTACATGACAAGGTTAGGTGAATAGGGAAATGATGTGCAATAAAAATAGATGAAATAAGTAAGAGCCCTAGTCTATCTTCCTGGGAACTATATTAATGATTTGTATGAGAGGTACACACAAAAGTAAGCCAATTTAAACAAAATTAGAAATAGATGTGTACAGAAGATGGTCGAAATACCCTCTAGGGTCTACCCTAACAGCACTTTCCTTGGATATCTATTAAGTTTTTACATGATTTTTTATTGATAAGATGGGTACCATCCTGAGACCTACCATATATTAATTTTCCATATAATTTTGTATGTGAGTTAAACACAAAAATTGTTAGATATTATTGAAACTCAGTCAGAAGGCTATAAACAGAGAATAAAAGATGTCTGTTAGACTCTTGTAGTGCTTCCCTTGGACATCTTTTAAGTTTTAACATGTTTTCGTATGGGTGGTACATACAAAAGATGGCCGATCTTAAAGAAACTCAGTCAGAAGTCTAAAAATGTCTATAAAAATAGAGCAATAGATGTGCAGTTTACATTACAAACATTGTGCACCCAGAATGGTCGAAATCGATTAACTTTATGGGTACATTCCTTGGAGCTATATTATTTTTTATGCTATTTTATATGGCAGGCTTGCCGATTTTAACAAAAGTCGTCCAAAAGGCTAGGCAAATAGAGTAATTGAGGTATACCAATTGAATAATTCCTTTTCGTTGAAAGTATTCGTGCAAAGCATTCGTGCAAAGCAATTGACCGTTCTTCGAAAAAACTCACTTTTTGAAACCTTTATAACTTTATTGTCTACACTCAAAAAAAGTTTCTGGAATATTTAGAGAAAAATGGTATAGACTTTGCTTCGGAGAATGCTTTTCTCAAAATGTGATCCTTAAAATTCCCTAAAACTGGTTAAAAGCTTCCAAGAAAAAAAAAAGTATATAAAAATATATCGTTTCTAGAGGAAAAGGATTTTTAGTTTTTGAGAAAAGTTTTGTTTTTATTGAAGAAATAAATACTTCGCATAGTGAATTTTTTATAAAAATACAGGAACAATTTTTCATTTTCAATAAATTTTTCTCTAAAAATGAGAATTTTTTTGTGCGAGAAAAATATTAATCATTAAAAATATTTTCATAAAAATAAAATATTTTAATTTCACACAAGTGAAGAAATATTTCTTCGAAAATGTGAAAATTTATTCTAATTGAAGTAAAATTTTATTTGACAAAGAGAAAATTGCTATAATCGAAAATAGAGAAATTTTGTAATCAGAAAGGTAGATGTTTTTTTCTGAGTGTATTAAAAGGGGCAGGTAGTCTGTTGGAAATGTATATTATATTATTTATTAATACCTTGACAAAAAATTTAAACAAAAATGTCCCGTCATGCTGATGACAAGACAACTTGATAAGTATTTTTCTAGTGAAAAATTGATGAATAAATTTCACCACCCTATTTCTGTTTCTTCATGCATATAAAACCGGTTCTATTTCTTCCTCCTGAGTATTCGTCACGTTATTATTAAGCTGATGCTTAAAACGTCATCAGACTAATGGCATGAGGGAAGAGTGCTCGACTCTTGCTTAAGTGATGCGATGGTTTAGGGTTCAAATCACGATGATGGCATATTCATACAATTTAACTATCAAACGATGGGTTATAATTCGACTACCATGGTGGGCGATGGAAACATTTTAAAAATTATATGTTCTTGTTGTAAAAATCGTTGATAAAAAGCAATATTAATTCTATTAAAAAGGTGTTGGCAAAATAATATCGGTTTTTAAGATTTTGTCCCAGAAAATTACACAACAAGGCTTGCTTCAAAAATTGCAATGTTGTTTTGGTCAACTTATACTTTATTCCTCAATAACATATTAAAAAGTCAATTTCTGTTTAAATCTGGCAGCTTTGTTGGAAAAAAAACGCGCAATTTAAAATACACTTCAACACATTCCCAGAGTAAACAAATCAAATTCAAATCGAATTACTGTATACAAGTGCATAATACAGCAAAAATTTTACTCTATAAAATCCGGTTAAACGTCAAAATATTTCCACCTGAAAACCGCCGCGAAATTTGAGGAAAAACAACAAGCTGTGAGACCGTCCAAACACAGCCGGTGGGGTCGCTGGCCATGTGGCGCATATGTGCGTGTTAGCAAGTCAAACACTTGGACTAGATTTCTAAGCCAATCGATCACATGCTTTAAGCGCACTTTACGATGCAGCTTAAACATTGAACCAGAATTCAGCAAAATTATAGCAGCGCCAAATGCATGCAAGGAATTCAATGAATGTTTTTTTTTTTCAATTTTTTTTTTCACTTATTTGCATACAATTGAAAAGCTTTAAAAATTATTGAAAACTAATATTAGACAAGCTTGCGCCGCCTTGTAATTTGTGCTTATTTGTGCTGCGCAGCGGTCTGAGACCCACGCGCTACTTTCGCCTGCGTCTGCGCAAAATGCTAAAGTGCTTAAAAATTTTGACAGCATTTAAAATTGGCGCAACGAAATAGTTTGCGCATAATTGACAATTGGCGGCGCTGTAGAGGCTATAGAGGGTGGCGTTAAAATATTTTGAGTAGCGTAAAAAATTGGCATAAAGAAATATTTTATAGCTGAAGGTTTGACAGGCATGTTTTCGAAGTTATGAACAAATAATTAACATAAAAATATTAATTTACGCTTTGCTTGCTTGGTTGGGGAGTTTATGTGTCGAAATTTTCTGTTTACCGAATGGTTAAAATTTATGTTGTATTTTTATATTGAACAACTCAAAAATTTTATGATTTACTCAAAAGACAACTTTATAAAGCTTAAAATAGCTTATGTCATTTGATGACCTGCTTTGAAATTACAGCGTGCTTACAATGTTGCCTTAGCGGATTTGCTTCCTATTTTCACATTATTTAAATTCAGCAACTTGCTGCCAATACAATGTTTTCTTCACTCGTTTTGGCCAGCATTGCGCTTGTATGGCATCTCCTGGCTGCAGCTATTAAGAGTCACCACCTCGATGTTAAACAATTAGTAAACCATTTAACTACAAACGCCTCAGTCTGTGGCAAAAACAAGTGATTTTGTCTAATTATAGTCATCAAGTCAGCAGCGCGAATTCATATGGCTGCGCATGCGCGCACTCGTTTTTATCGTTTCGTTTTATACCTTGCCTGCACGTTATGCTATGTTATGTTATGTGTTTCTTGCACTCTGTGTGCTCACTGTTTGTTTGGCTCACTTTATTTGGTATTTCAAGTGCTATAATTATAGCATTGGCATTTGTTTTTTTTTATTATTTTATTTTTTATTACCATTTGTCAGCAATTTGGCAGCGTGAGATTCTATTATAGTGTTTATTTTGACTGAAACTAAATTGATTTTAATCTGCTGGAACGCGCTGCTTGATACCAAGTTATAATGCTTATTATATTCATAACTTATAAATTAAAGGTATTCAACTGAAATGCAATAGAAAATATATAAAATTTAATTAATATGTTATTTAAACTAAAAATAAAAATGAATCACCGTGTTACTATTGTTGTTTCACTCCAACATTTCAGCCGAACATTTCTAGCCCCTATTGGTCTCTCTTCTAAATTTCAATAAAAGTTCATTCATTTTTGTTCAAAAATCGTTGTAACTGTGTGGTTGTGATCGCTAAATGCGTCAAATATTTGATCAGCTCATATTAATTTCTATTCCCCAACATATTTTCTGAACTTACCTATCCCCAACCCACCACCTTTTCGGAGGTCTTTCAACAAAAAATACAAAAACTTGAGCAAAACGTTGAAAAATAGTTCATAGTTACACCGGGGTGACTCCTAGAGGGTAAACTGCGTAACCAGATACTGTTAATTATCACTCTCAACATTTCTGCCCAATATATCAAGCGCCATCTTTTTCCTTTATGGGTACCCCCTTAGAAAAATTTACGTTTTTCGAAAAATTGTTGTAACTGTGTCGGCGTAACCGTTATATACCTATAGGGTGACTATTAGATCAGCTCATATTAATTTTGATTCTTTAACATTTTTTCTGAACTCTAACCCATTTCTGGTCCTATCCAGGCCAATTATTTTTTTTACCCCCAGCTTTTCATCCGAACCTAGCCCCTATCCATTCCATTCTAAGTTGCCAAAACAAAATGCATGTTTTTTGAAAAACTATAACTGTGCCGTTGTAACTGTTAAATGGGTCGAATATATGATCAGCTCATATTGATATTTATTTGCCAACACATTCTCTGAACCAACATATACCCTGCCCCCCACCTTCTTGTCGGAAGAACCGTTTACAAAAAATACTAAAACTTATGATAAATGTTGAAAAATAGTTCAAAATTTCAAACAAAGTAATTGTAACTGTTAAATGGGTCGAATATATGATCAGCTCATATTGATATTTATTCGCCAACATATTTTCTGAACCAACATATCCTCTACACACCCCACCTTCTTGTTGGAAGAACCGCCAACAAAAAATGCAAAAACTCAATATAAATGTTGGAAAATAGTTCAATGTTTCCCCGAGGTGATCCCTAAAGGAGCAAATGTATTACCAGGTTCTTTTATTTTTTCACCTCCAAAATTTTTTCCTTACATATCTAGCCTTACTTAGCGAAAATACCAACTCATATTAATTTTTACTCCCAAAAATAGTTCAAAATTTCCCCAGGTGTGATGCCTAAATTATAAAACGTACAACCAGATCCTATTATTCTCCACCTCCAACATGTTTTCCAACATCCCTAGCTCCTGAACTAACTCCCCCAACATTTTTGCTTAATCAATTTTACTCCTACCAACTTTTTGGAGATTCATTCTTAAAAAGTTAAGAGTAATGCCAAAACATAGGTCATAGATCCCTCGGGTTATCCGCTCTAGGAGCTGTATACTTGAGAACCTCATTTTATTTTTGATGTCGGATTTCGTCCTAGAGCGCAATTTTCATGGGGGTACTTTTGACACGTTTATATCTTAAATCTTAAATCTTAAATCTTAAATCTTAAATCTTAAATCTTAAATCTTAAATCTTAAATCTTAAATCTTAAATCTTAAATCTTAAATCTTAAATCTTAAATCTTAAATCTTAAATCTTAAATCTTAAATCTTAAATCTTAAATCTTAAATCTTAAATCTTAAATCTTAAATCTTAAATCTTAAATCTTAAATCTTAAATCTTAAATCTTAAATCTTAAATCTTAAATCTTAAATCTTAAATCTTAAATCTTAAATCTTAAATCTTAAATCTTAAATCTTAAATCTTAAATCTTAAATCTTAAATCTTAAATCTTAAATCTTAAATCTTAAATCTTAAATCTTAAATCTTAAATCTCAAATCTTAAATCTTAAATCTTAAATCTTAAATCTTAAATCTTAAATCTTAAATCTTAAATCTTAAATCTTAAATCTTAAATCTTAAATCTTAAATCTTAAATCTTAAATCTTAAATCTTAAATCTTAAATCTTAAATCTTAAATCTTAAATCTTAAATCTTAAATCTTAAATCTTAAATCTTAAATCTTAAATCTTAAATCTTAAATCTTAAATCTTAAATCTTAAATCTTAAATCTTAAATCTTAAATCTTAAATCTTAAATCTTAAATCTTAAATCTTAAATCTTAAATCTTAAATCTTAAATCTTAAATCTTAAATCTTAAATCTTAAATCTTAAATCTTAAATCTTAAATCTTAAATCTTAAATCTTAAATCTTAAATCTTAAATCTTAAATCTTAAATCTTAAATCTTAAATCTTAAATCTTAAATCTTAAATCTTAAATCTTAAATCTTAAATCTTAAATCTTAAATCTTAAATCTTAAATCTTAAATCTTAAATCTTAAATCTTAAATCTTAAATCTTAAATCTTAAATCTTAAATCTTAAATCTTAAATCTTAAATCTTAAATCTTAAATCTTAAATCTTAAATCTTAAATCTTAAATCTTAAATCTTAAATCTTAAATCTTAAATCTTAAATCTTAAATCTTAAATCTTAAATCTTAAATCTTAAATCTTAAATCTTAAATCTTAAATCTTAAATCTTAAATCTTAAATCTTAAATCTTAAATCTTAAATCTTAAATCTTAAATCTTAAATCTTAAATCTTAAATCTTAAATCTTAAATCTTAAATCTTAAATCTTAAATCTTAAATCTTAAATCTTAAATCTTAAATCTTAAATCTTAAATCTTAAATCTTAAATCTTAAATCTTAAATCTTAAATCTTAAATCTTAAATCTTAAATCTTAAATCTTAAATCTTAAATCTTAAATCTTAAATCTTAAATCTTAAATCTTAAATCTTAAATCTTAAATCTTAAATCTTAAAATCTTAAATCTTAAATCTTAAATCTTAAATCTTAAATCTTAAATCTTAAATCTTAAATCTTAAATCTTAAATCTTAAATCTTAAATCTTAAATCTTAAATCTTAAATCTTAAATCTTAAATCTTAAATCTTAAATCTTAAATCTTAAATCTTAAATCTTAAATCTTAAATCTTAAATCTTAAATCTTAAATCTTAAATCTTAAATCTTAAATCTTAAATCTTAAATCTTAAATCTTAAATCTTAAATCTTAAATCTTAAATCTTAAATCTTAAATCTTAAATCTTAAATCTTAAATCTTAAATCTTAAATCTTAAATCTTAAATCTTAAATCTTAAATCTTAAATCTTAAATCTTAAATCTTAAATCTTAAATCTTAAATCTTAAATCTTAAATCTTAAATCTTAAATCTTAAATCTTAAATCTTAAATCTTAAATCTTAAATCTTAAATCTTAAATCTTAAATCTTAAATCTTAAATCTTAAATCTTAAATCTTAAATCTTAAATCTTAAATCTTAAATCTTAAATCTTAAATCTTAAATCTTAAATCTTAAATCTTAAATCTTAAATCTTAAATCTTAAATCTTAAATCTTAAATCTTAAATCTTAAATCTTAAATCTTAAATCTTAAATCTTAAATCTTAAATCTTAAATCTTAAATCTTAAATCTTAAATCTTAAATCTTAAATCTTAAATCTTAAATCTTAAATCTTAAATCTTAAATCTTAAATCTTAAATCTTAAATCTTAAATCTTAAATCTTAAATCTTAAATCTTAAATCTTAAATCTTAAATCTTAAATCTTAAATCTTAAATCTTAAATCTTAAATCTTAAATCTTAAATCTTAAATCTTAAATCTTAAATCTTAAATCTTAAATCTTAAATCTTAAATCTTAAATCTTAAATCTTAAATCTTAAATCTTAAATCTTAAATCTTAAATCTTAAATCTTAAATCTTAAATCTTAAATCTTAAATCTTAAATCTTAAATCTTAAATCTTAAATCTTAAATCTTAAATCTTAAATCTTAAATCTTAAATCTTAAATCTTAAATCTTAAATCTTAAATCTTAAATCTTAAATCTTAAATCTTAAATCTTAAATCTTAAATCTTAAATCTTAAATCTTAAATCTTAAATCTTAAATCTTAAATCTTAAATCTTAAATCTTAAATCTTAAATCTTAAATCTTAAATCTTAAATCTTAAATCTTAAATCTTAAATCTTAAATCTTAAATCTTAAATCTTAAATCTTAAATCTTAAATCTTAAATCTTAAATCTTAAATCTTAAATCTTAAATCTTAAATCTTAAATCTTAAATCTTAAATCTTAAATCTTAAATCTTAAATCTTAAATCTTAAATCTTAAATCTTAAATCTTAAATCTTAAATCTTAAATCTTAAATCTTAAATCTTAAATCTTAAATCTTAAATCTTAAATCTTAAATCTTAAATCTTAAATCTTAAATCTTAAATCTTAAATCTTAAATCTTAAATCTTAAATCTTAAATCTTAAATCTTAAATCTTAAATCTTAAATCTTAAATCTTAAATCTTAAATCTTAAATCTTAAATCTTAAATCTTAAATCTTAAATCTTAAATCTTAAATCTTAAATCTTAAATCTTAAATCTTAAATCTTAAATCTTAAATCTTAAATCTTAAATCTTAAATCTTAAATCTTAAATCTTAAATCTTAAATCTTAAATCTTAAATCTTAAATCTTAAATCTTAAATCTTAAATCTTAAATCTTAAATCTTAAATCTTAAATCTTAAATCTTAAATCTTAAATCTTAAATCTTAAATCTTAAATCTTAAATCTTAAATCTTAAATCTTAAATCTTAAATCTTAAATCTTAAATCTTAAATCTTAAATCTTAAATCTTAAATCTTAAATCTTAAATCTTAAATCTTAAATCTTAAATCTTAAATCTTAAATCTTAAATCTTAAATCTTAAATCTTAAATCTTAAATCTTAAATCTTAAATCTTAAATCTTAAATCTAAATCTTAAATCTTAAATCTTAAATCTTAAATCTTAAATCTTAAATCTTAAATCTTAAATCTTAAATCTTAAATCTTAAATCTTAAATCTTAAATCTTAAATCTTAAATCTTAAATCTTAAATCTTAAATCTTAAATCTTAAATCTTAAATCTTAAATCTTAAATCTTAAATCTTAAATCTTAAATCTTAAATCTTAAATCTTAAATCTTAAATCTTAAATCTTAAATCTTAAATCTTAAATCTTAAATCTTAAATCTTAAATCTTAAATCTTAAATCTTAAATCTTAAATCTTAAATCTTAAATCTTAAATCTTAAATCTTAAATCTTAAATCTTAAATCTTAAATCTTAAATCTTAAATCTTAAATCTTAAATCTTAAATCTTAAATCTTAAATCTTAAATCTTAAATCTTAAATCTTAAATCTTAAATCTTAAATCTTAAATCTTAAATCTTAAATCTTAAATCTTAAATCTTAAATCTTAAATCTTAAATCTTGAATCTTAAATCTTAAATCTTAAATCTTAAATCTTAAATCTTAAATCTTAAATCTTAAATCTTAAATCTTAAATCTTAAATCTTAAATCTTAAATCTTAAATCTTAAATCTTAAATCTTAAATCTTAAATCTTAAATCTTAAATCTTAAATCTTAAATCTTAAATCTTAAATCTTAAATCTTAAATCTTAAATCTTAAATCTTAAATCTTAAATCTTAAATCTTAAATCTTAAATCTTAAATCTTAAATCTTAAGTCTTTACGTTTTACTCTTTACTCTTTACTCTTTACTCTTTACTCTTTGCTCTTTGCTCTTTACTCTTTACTCTTTACTCTTTACTCTTTACTCTTTACTCTTTACTCTTTACTCTTTACTCTTTACTCTTTACTCTTTACTCTTTACTCTTTACTCTTTACTCTTTACTCTTTACTCTTTACTCTTTAGTCTTTACTCTTTACTCTTTACTCTTTACTTTTTACTCTTTACTCTTTACTCTTTACTCTTTACTCTTTACTCTTTACTCTTTACTCTTTACTCTTTACTCTTTACTCTTTACTCTTTACTCTTTACTCTTTACTCTTTACTCTTTACTCTTTACTCTTTACTCTTTACTCTTTACTCTTTACTCTTTACTCTTTACTCTTTACTCTTTACTCTTTACTCTTTACTCTTTACTCTTTACTCTTTACTCTTTACTCTTTACTCTTTACTCTTTACTCTTTACTCTTTACTCTTTACTCTTTACTCTTTACTCTTTACTCTTTACTCTTTACTCTTTACTCTTTACTCTTTACTCTTTACTCTTTACTCTTTACTCTTTACTCTTTACTCTTTACTCTTTACTCTTTACTCTTTACTCTTTACTCTTTACTCTTTACTCTTTACTCTTTACTCTTTACTCTTTACTCTTTACTCTTTACTCTTTACTCTTTACTGAAAGAATTACTTAAATCTTTTAGATTCAAAATATGTATTGAAAAGCATGAGTAGTCAAAGCTCTTGTTTGAGTTAACCCTGATTAACTAAAAATAAATAACACTATCTTGTGCTTAAAAATAGCATTTTCTTTGGCAACCTTTTGCAAAAAATGCTTTAAAAATCTTCCATATAATTTATTGTTTTGAAATTAGTATTCAAAATATTCATCATCAATGCTCTTTAATATCTTAATTTAGCCACCAATCGAGGTCATCGTTCAGAAATGTGTTAATTATAGAAAATCATCGCAACACGCGATGTTTTATATGGAACTCGGCCACAGAGGAAATTTATGCGAGATGCAAATTTTTTACAATAAACTGTGTAAAGCCTTTCATTTTCTGTAACCCTTCTTTTCAATGCTTGAAAATGCTTATTGGTTGGTTGGTTGGTTGCAGTTGCATGCGTAGAGGCAGCAACGCATTCTTAATTAACGCAGCGGTAAGTGTCACTTGCGTTCGCATGAAATGGCTATAGCAGATCCTTTGCAGGTTACACCCAGGAGTTACGCTGAAGAAGATATTAACATTAATTGATAATTGAAATTGTGTGCAGCAGCATCCTTATTGTTTGCGGCAACGAAGCGGTGGATGCAACAATGCATAGCATTAATACAGAGGGCAGGCAGCCAGAGGCTCCAACGCACAGGCCAGTTCGGCGAGGTTGTCAAATTGATTGCCGCCGGGAGCGTTGCACTTTTTTGTTGTTGTTTTCTTTTTTGTCGTTTTTTTTTCTGCTCCTTCTTTATAAAATATGCCATTAAAAATATGGAGTCCGACAGTGAAGCCTCCGTTTCGAACTTGCAAATGATCAGCATTAAAGGCATTAAGGAGCACTTAACGTAATGATTTACAACTTTAATTCACGCAATTAAATTGGAATTTTCGACAGAACTGCACAGCAAGAGCCAACTAAGCCGCAGAGTTGGAACAATTTTTACATATTTTTTGTTTAAAGTGAAAACCAGCAACGACGACAAAGTTTGGCGCAAATCGGCTTGGTCAGCCGCATATCATCATTACTATGGTATGTGTGTGTGTGTGTGCGCATCGGCATTGACAGCAGGTCATGCGGTGTTCAGTGACAATCGCGTTTGACAGCTCAATGAAGCTGAAAGCTCCATCTGCCTCAACACAAAGCTACACACACACACACACGCACACATCTGGCAACATGATGATGATAGCCATGAATCTAGGTATCAGCCTGCCATTGTGACGCAAAAATTAAATCAGGCATCATTGAGCACGCATCATCCGCCTTAGTTGAACACCTCTTTAGGTGTTTTTGCCTTCTACGTGTTATTTGGCGTTGATGTCATCGGCAGCAAGTTAATTTTGTTCATGTTTTTTGTTGTATTGAATTTTGTACATATTTAACGAAAATTATTTGGAATCATAACTTTTGGCAAGGGTCTGACATGGTTTCAGTGTCAAAAGGATCAGTTTTCATTGATGTGCTTTTAATTTAATTGTGTTTATTTGAAGCGCACAACATATGGCATTGTTTTGTTTTTTTAAATAGAAAGAAGATTAGTCTTTATTTCATAGTATCATTAAAACTTATATGACATCAGATAAAAACACAAGGATTATATTAAGCCCTTGTTATGACTGACACACTTTTTAATTAGTAGTTAACATCTCCGGAATTTTTCACTTAAATTAAATAATTAATTGTGCGAAAAATGAAGAGCAAAGAGTAAAGAGTAAAGAGTAAAGAGTAAAAAGTAAAGAGTAAAGAGTAAAGAGTAAAGAGTAAAGAGTAAAGAGTAAAGAGTAAAGAGTAAAGAGTAAAGAGTAAAGAGTAAAGAGTAAAGAGTAAAGAGTAAAGAGTAAAGAGTAAAGAGTAAAGAGTAAAGAGTAAAGAGTAAAGAGTAAAGAGTAAAGAGTAAAGAGTAAAGAGTAAAGAGTAAAGAGTAAAGAGTAAAGAGTAAAGAGTAAAGAGTAAAGAGTAAAGAGTAAAGAGTAAAGAGTAAAGAGTAAAGAGTAAAGAGTATAGAGTAAAGAGTAAAGAGTAAAGAGTAAAGAGTAAAGAGTAAAGAGTAAAGAGTAAAGAGTAAAGAGTATAGAGTAAAGAGTAAAGAGTAAAGAGTAAAGAGTAAAGAGTAAAGAGTAAAGAGTAAAGAGTAAAGAGTAAAGAGTAAAGAGTAAAGAGTAAAGAGTAAAGAGTAAAGAGTAAAGAGTAAAGAGTAAAGAGTAAAGAGTAAAGAGTAAAGAGTAAAGAGTAAAGAGTAAAGAGTAAAGAGTAAAGAGTAAAGAGTAAAGAGTAAAGAGTAAAGAGTAAAGAGTAAAGAGTAAAGAGTAAAGAGTAAAGAGTAAAGAGTAAAGAGTAAAGAGTAAAGAGTAAAGAGTAAAGAGTAAAGAGTAAAGAGTAAAGAGTAAAGAGTAAAGAGTAAAGAGTAAAGAGTAAAGAGTAAAGAGTAAAGAGTAAAGAGTAAAGAGTAAAGAGTAAAGAGTAAAGAGTAAAGAGTAAAGAGTAAAGAGTAAAGAGTAAAGAGTAAAGAGTAAAGAGTAAAGAGTAAAGAGTAAAGAGTAAAGAGTAAAGAGTAAAGAGTAAAGAGTAAAGAGTAAAGAGTAAAGAGTAAAGAGTAAAGTGTAAAGAGTAAAGAGTAAAGAGTAAAGAGTAAAGAGTAAAGAGTAAAGAGTAAAGAGTAAAGAGTAAAGAGTAAAGAGTAAAGAGTAAAGAGTAAAGAGTAAAGAGTAAAGAGTAAAGAGTAAAGAGTAAAGAGTAAAGAGTAAAGAGTAAAGAGTAAAGAGTAAAGAGTAAAGAGTAAAGAGTAAAGAGTAAAGAGTAAAGAGTAAAGAGTAAAGAGTAAAGAGTAAAGAGTAAAGAGTAAAGAGTAAAGAGTAAAGAGTAAAGAGTAAAGAGTAAAGAGTAAAGAGTAAATAGTAAACTATTTTTAATCTTAACTAAAAAATTTGAAAAATTTCTTAGTGAAGATACCAATATGTTAAATTTCAGGATATTTTATCTAAAAGGATAAGATGTCACATCAGGCTTACCTCAAGGTAGCCACCTCGGTTGACTTTTCTTGAACATATGTATTGCCGATATATCTGAAGCTTTGATGACAGTCATTAAATCAAATATACTGAGGGTTTTCTATTTTAAGTGATATGATTTATTTAGAAATAAAAAACACACCAATTGTTAAGAAATTAAAAAGTTTTTAATTTAATGTAAAGTACAATTGACAAAATTTAGTTCTGTTTTAAACTTTTTTAAATGGCGTCCACGTCTTATTTTGCAGGAACGAATTCGCTGAACCCAATTTTCGAGCACTTTTTCCACTAAATCAAGTCGTATGTCATGGAAAGCACGTTTAATATTGACTTCTAAAGCTTAAAGAGAGTCTAGTTTATTGCTGAAGACCAATAACTTCAAATAAACCCACAAGAAATAGTCTAATTATGTTTAATCACAACTGCTTGTTGGTTATCATCGATCTATACCGCTCTCTATTAAAAGTAACGGTGTTACCAGCTTCATTTCGAAAGAAGTACGAACTGATGTCAGTTTAGGTGAATGTAATGGTTGTTCATGAATTATTTGTGGATTTCCTTCGCACTAGATAAAATGGCAAAAGTGCATGAGAAGTTGCAATAAATATTATTAAATAAATATTAAATATTATTAAAAAAAATAAATATAAATAATTTGTAAGCGTTGTTCTTGCTGAAATTGATGATGAAATTGTAAACATTACTGCATACAATGAGAAAGAAAAATGACAGATCATGACATACTACAAATAGCCGAAACGTCATTTAAAAATCATATCAGTGAAATTGAAAAACCCTGTATAACATTTAATCTGAAGTGGACATAGAATAAAGATTTTTATTCTTACACAATAAAATTTTATCCTTGGAATCATCTTAATATAGAAAAACTTACCTCGAATTGGGAATCAGCGCGCTGCAGCGATCCAAAAAAACCTATATATCAGGAAGTTGTATTTAATTTTGAATTTGAAATGACATTAAAACAGGCAAACTGACCTCAGATTCAGAATCAGCAACCCAAAAACGTGTATATCAGGACACATTATCTCTGTTTTTGTTTTAATTTTGACCTTGAAATGACCTAAGCACAAACAAACTAACCTGAGATTCAGAGTTAGCGTTCCAAAAAGCCTATATATCAGGACGTTGGACATGAGGGGAGCTGAAAACCGTTCTAATTAATCCTCCCACTTCATCTTATTAAAATTTGGTAATAGCCCGGGCGTCATTTCTACTCGATAGGTTTTGTATATGCGGCACAGCGACATCAATCTGTAAATTATTTAAACCAATATTCTTTACAAACATACACTTACGTAACATTTTCTGTTGGGATGGTAAGAGTGAAAAGTTCTGTAAGTAAAAGCCACGTATTTAATATTTAACAAAAATATCAAAGAATCAAATAAAAACTTTTGTAATAGTTCCGTTAAGCCAATTTAATATATGTAAATAAAATATTTATTAAATTTATGAAGATTTGTAAAATTTTTGGTAAAATTTTATCAATTCTAATACATAATAGACAAGCGTTCTGATTCGCACCTGATGTTGCTCAAACTGTTTATTCTTGCTATAACAGTGCTTTTTGATATACAAAAATTGTCAGCCTAAAAGTATGCACACAAAATTAATCTGATATTCTTCAGTAGCGACACACTGACGACGATTGCAACATAACAACATTCGTGGTGAATATAACAATGTTGTCAGATAGTTTGCTACTTAATTATTTTGAATGCAACTCGTTGTAGGGCTGATGGGCTTTTATAAAAGTATGATAATTAAATTTAATTACTTTGAAGAAGTTTTTTTTTTCTTATAATATTATAATGAAAAAAATATTTTCTAAAATATTTATTTTATCGTCTTGGGCAGCAAGTGTCTCTGCCAATAACACTTGTCTAGTGACGCCGATATCTAGATTCCAAAATAATAAGTGATACTACTTGAGGATAGCGCCGTAATGTTCATATCCTGGTTTTTAAATTATAGTTATTTATTTATTTATTTTTTTGTAAGCCTATTATAGAAGGTTTATAGCAGGTTTAGCTATTTTCAACAAGCTCTCATTTATGAAGCTTCTTTCTGTGTGTTTTAATTATGTGGCTTATTAAGGCCTTATATGCGGTTCATAATTTTTTATGAGAAGCAATTTAAATATTTACAATAAAATCGGGTCAATTCAAAATTTTATGCTACAGATCTTTGAATGTTTTTGTAATAGTGTTTGTGTTTCTTGAATGTTGCAATTAATTAGTGTGGTTCGTTTAGCTGCAATTTTCAAACTAATCAGGTAGAAACAACAATTTAACTAAACATTTGATCAAAGAATCGTAAACAACTTATAAATGTGGTACACTTCCTTCGCGCTGATATAAAACAGAACCAGTTAACGTTGAATAACATAAAAAAAAATGTTAATTTTTTTGTTTTTTTCAAAGCAAACGTTGCATTTATGCAGATTATTTTGAGCAGACAAAACAAAAAAAAATGTTTAGACCACAAAAGTCTTTAAATTGGTAATAGTACATATTCTGCAACAACAACAGCTGTGTTGTCAAAAAAAAAAAAATATAAAAAAAAGAACAGCAACATCAATATTATGGCAAAATATTGCAATAAACAACATGTCACTCGGCAACATTTAGTTCGTCAATCATGCAAGCTTGTCAAGCAGTCACAGAGTCAACTGAAGTCAGTCAGTGAGTTAGTCAAGGCGTCAGTGTTGCTGCATTTGCGCAGAGGTGCATCCATCAGCGTTGGATGCTTATCGCAACAACGCTTAAACGGCACCAAAGCACACTCACCACCTCACCAACAATAAAAACAAAACAAAACAAAACAACAATAATAATAAGCAAACTACCTGTTTGTGCGCAGGCACGCAAAGACACCAAAGTCAGCATTAGTTGCGTCAACATACATATGTACGTTGAGCGGCCAAGAAAATTATGACAAACTCATGAACAATGTTGGAACCAAGTGCAAGCTTTTGAAAACAAATCAAAACAAACCAAAACAAAACGCATGCGCAAAAGCCTGAAATGCCGCAACGGCAAACACAAGTGTAGCAACCATACAACAACAAAAGCAAATCAGCAACACCAACGCAATTCAATGAAAATTGTTCGGCACATTTTCAAGTTTTCCTTTGCCTTGATGTGGTCCAGAAGTGGTCATGGTATGTCTTCAACCGCCCGTTGGAATCTTAGATTCTTTAACGCCACCGCAGTCAAGTTTTTTTGTTTCCTCTTCTGTGTGCCTGTCTACAATGTCGTTGGGCGCATTCCTAACGAAATTGCAATGTCGCCGGTTTTGCATTGTTATTGTTCTTCTGGTTGTTTTTGTTGTTGTTGCTGTTGGTGTTGTGTTATAGCAGTGTTCATGTTGTCGTTATAGCTCTCTATCGCAGCTACAATTATTTACCAATCGTCGGCGGCACTCAGCTGGACCAAACATTTTGCTTCATCCACACATAGTTTGGACTCAAATTACATTAGGTTCGGTGGCCTACATTAATTAAAGCTGTTGCTGCTGCTGCTGCTGCTGCCACTGAGTTTGCAGCACACCGTTCTAGCAGCAGCAACAATGTTTTATTCTAATGCATTTTATCGCACGTAAATTTCATTCATTCTTGCTCCTCTCATCTCATCCAACATACGATGCTGCTATCTCAGTGTTTGGCAAATTCACAGGTGCAGAAAATTGATACCAGCTACTATCTAGTACCTACCGTTTCCGTTCCCGTTCATGCATTTCTGCCATTTATGGAACTTATGCGCGAACATTTATAAAACGGCTTGTTCGGGTTGTGACAACTGGAGCTGCGGAACTGATTTATTTGAGAATTAAATGCAGTTTAAAACGTCGACATTTGAAAAATTAAGTTGTATCTCTTGAGGCTATGCAACTAAATTCCACTTCTGTTCAGGCACCGAAGGTGATCAATAGAATTGGATCAATTTATTAGCTTTTTTTGGTTCCTATGGTTAAGATTGATATACAATCGGCCAAACGTTATGGAATTGCATTATTATATAAAGTTCCCTGCAAACATTTGGAAGACGATTTGAAGATTAGATCATTTGGCGACACGCTAGCGATGCGCGTAAGGGTTCTTTGGAAGATTGACGCTTTGCGATCGCCGAAGCGATGAATTCGCGATTCTCAAATAATTTAAAAATCTTTCTTCGCTCATTCCGGCGATCGTTGGAAGATAGCTTTTTGAAAAGCTTTTAAAATCTATCATTGTAATATGAGCAGGATTTGAAAAACAGTTTAAATTAATCAAAAAATTTTACTTTTAAAAAACTTCATGAAACTGTGATAAAACAACGTCTGGAGAGCCCGCAAGTTCAAACTTGCAACAACTTGTAACATTCAACAACGATGCTCTGCAACAAAAAGTAACCTCTTCTGCCGATTCGTTGGCGAATCTTCCCGGCGAATCGCTTAAGTCTCCTCTCAGCGAATCGTTCGTGACTCTTCCTGGCGAATCGCCTAAGACTTTTCTCGGCGATTCGTAGGCGAATCTTCCCGGCGAATCGCTTAAGACTCCTCTCGGCGAATCGTTCGCGACTCTTCCAGGCGAATCACTTTACACTCCTTTCGGCGATTCGTCGGCGAATATTCCAGGCGAATCGCTTAAGACTTCTCTTGGCGATTCCGGCGAATCGCTTTTATGGCCTCAACTGCTTACATTCGGCGATTCCCGGAAGACTCTCAGACAAAAAATAACTGTTATTTTTGACCGAAAAAATAAAAAAACAGAAAATAAATGTTATTTTTGACCGAAAAAATGAAGAGATAAAAAATAACTGTTATTTTTGACCGATAAAATAAGTCAAAAGTAACTGCTATTTTTGCCCAAAAAAAAAAAATAAGGCACAAAATAACTTTTATTTTTGTCGGAAAAATAAAAATTAAGAGATACAAATTAATATGTGACACTTTCCACAAAAACCATAGTCGGGAATGGTCCCTGGATGCAAATATTGAATCAACAGATTATTATTCCATTTCGTATTGATTGAATTTCTTTTCAGATACTTTCTCTCTCTACTTATTTTACACTAAAATCTCTCTTATTTCTTACTGTTAAATGAGTTTCACTTCTGTCAAGTGTACGTTGCTAACCGCGAGTTTTTTTTATACCCTAAACCTGAAAGGTCAGGGTATATTAACTTTGTGCAAACGTTTGTAACGCATAGAACGAAGCGAGTCCAGTATAGAAAAGTATATATATTCTTGATCAGCGTCACCACGTGAGTCGAGCTATCCATGTCCGTCCGTCCGTCCGTCCGTCTGTCCGTCTGTGTGTTGTCCGTATACACAGGATAAGAAGAAGGAGTTGAGATAATTGAATGAAACTTGGTACACATGGTCACATGAACCCAAGGATCTGCACTATTGAATATTTTTGGAATCCGCCAACGGACACGCCTACCTTCCATACAACGCAAAAATTGAAAACTGCATAAATAAGCTCATAATTAACCTACAACAATAAAATTTGGTGTGTATGTGTTTTGTATCAATACAAAGATGTGTTCGAAAAAAAAACGTCATCCACTCACGGACACGCCCACCTCCCATACAACCCAAAACTTGAAAACACAATAAATAAGTCTCTCTTTAACCTACAGAGCTAAAATTTTGCACGTATGTTTGCTATGAAAAGACAAAGACGGTTTTGAAAAATGGACATCATCCGCCTACGGACACGCTTACCTCCCATACAACCCAAAACTTGAAAACGCCATAAATAAGCCTCTGTTTAACCCACAGAGCTAAAATTTGACACATATGTTTTTTATAACAAAACAAAGATGGTTTTGAAAAATGGACATCATCCGCCAACGGACACGCCTACCTTCCATACAACGCAAAAATTGAAAACTGCATAAATAAGCTCATAATTAACCTACAACAATAAAATTTGGTGTGTACGTGTTTTGTATCAATACAAAGATGTGTTCGAAAAAAAAACGTTATCCACTCACGGACACGCCCACCTCCCATACAACCCAAAACTTGAAAACACAATAAATAAGTCTCTCTTTAATCTACAGAGCTAAAATTTGGCACCTATTTTTTTTATGACAAGACAAAGATGGTTTTAAAATATGGACGTCATCCGCTCACGGACACGCCCACCTCCCATACAACCCAAAAATTGAAAACGCAATAAATAAGCCTCTGTTTAACCTACAGAGCTAAAATTTGACACATATGTTTTTTATAACAAAACAAAGATGGTTTTGAAAAATGGACATCATCCGCCTACGGAAACGCCTACCTCCCATACAACGCAAAAATTTAAAACTGCATAACTCAGCTCATAATAAATCTACAACAATAAAATTTGGTATGTGTGTATCTTATATTAACACAAAGATGTCTTTGAAAAATGGACGTCATCCGCTCACGGACACGCCCACCTACGATACAGCCCAAAACTTGAAAACGCCATAAATAAGCCTCTGTTTAACCCACAGAGCTAAAATTTGGCATCTATTTTTTTTATGACAAGACAAAGATGATTTTGAAATATGGACGTCATCTGCCTACGGACACGCCTACCTCCCATACAACCCAAAAAGCTTAAAACTCAATAAATAAGGTTATATTTGTCACAGAGAAATTAAATTTGGTATGTATGTATTTTATACCAAAACTTTGTTCAAAAACTGGGAGTAATCCGTCCATGAACATGCCCACCTCCCATAGCGAAAGCACAATAAAGGCATTAACTGAGAGCTACATTAATAAAACTTGGTATGTGTAAATTTTTCATCAACATTTAAATGCATATAAAATATAGGCTTCATCCGCCCACGGACACGCCCATTTACAATAAAATTTTTTTTTGTTTTTGAAAAGTGGATTTAGGGTATTTCATAGTCGGCCTAGACGACTTTAGACTTTCTTTACTTGTTTTTATTTAAAATTGTTTTTTTTTTAGTAAGAAATTAATTATACAATTTTTTTCAAGATTGTAAGCAAAATAATTTTTTTAATGTTATTTTTGATCAAGCATTTCATGAAACAGAATTAGAGTTTCAATTATTAAATGAAAATTGTTGTTAATTACATAGCTAGGATACGAACCCATGTCCTCCGCATGACAGTCTTGCACACTTCCATTGAGATATTGATAACGATAAGATAAATATCGCTGTTCACTGTTCAGGAAGTAATTCAGGAAGTGATACAGGAAGTAAATGGAGTGTTGCTGGAAACTGTTGAATAGCTCTAGGTGGATCAGCTGGAGGAGTGGCATTGACACCTGTTAGGCAAGGTATTGCTCAGCGATTTAACGTTCAACCAGCGTGAACGCTCATATGTTTTGCTGTTCATATTCTTCGCTGTTGATATTCGAGGAATTCGGTTTGTGACTCTTGATTTGTGCTTAAAATTCTCAGGTACAGCCTGATTTGTAATATTGAAATATTTTTTTATAAGAACGTCAACCGTTTTTCTAAAACTATTTCATTACTTTTGTCTTCTTAAACCATCTGTTTTTGTTGTAATAATTTGATATTCTTTTTTTATATAGAGAAGACCTGTTAGCTTCCTTAAATTACCTACATGCGGTAGTGTAGGTGATAGCACTTTTGTCTGTCATCTCTGAGGTTACGGGTTCAAATCCTGTCAAGCCATTTTGCTGCGATTTTGCTCAGTTTTGTTCTCACACCTAAGCTATTTAATAAATATCTATTTAATCTATTAAATATATTTAATATTTATCTATTTAATAATTAAAATAAATATTGAATTTAAAAATTCTTCAATAGGACTTTAAAAGTTGTGGTTGATGGTAGAAAAGTTTGTAGATGAAATTGGTTTAATGAACAAGAAAAATTTAACAAGAAAAAGCTTTCCTAACCTTGCCATGTTACGAATATCTAAAGTGGTAACAAAAATACCGAAATTCGAATAAGTGCAGCCAACACGGCGAAGCACTTTAGAAGAGAAATGTAACTGCTGAGATCGTTTTTCATCTTTTTATTGAGATCGCCGCTATTTACAACTTTTTCGATAAACGTGCGCATAAATCTTCCACGCATGTTGGCCATAATGATGATGACGTTAATAATGATGATCACAATGGTGATAAAAAAAAGAAAAAAAAACTCAAAAAAATGTAAAGAAACAAAAATGTATGGGTTATAAAAACCACGCATAATATTAAATATCCAGAGATAACATGCATGTTTTATGCAATCCACACAAACGGAGCCACATAAATTCCGTTGCCATTTCTGAGTACGACAAAAAAAAAAACGGACGCAATGGATACTTAAGACGACGCTTAAGATGACAAAACGTGGTTCTGGCAAAATCAGCGCAGCGCGTACCTCAAGCCTAAGCGAAAGCGCGGCGGCGGTGGATATGAAAAGAATTTTGCCGACAATGAAGCGTCAGCGTTGCGTTGCCAGCGAATATGAATTGATTTTCTATTAAAAGCCGTTTTGAACGAATGTTGAGTTGCAGGGTTCGGTTGCACCTGCAGCGGCAATGAACGGCAGGACCAAAACGCAAAATTTCAAGCTTAATTTTAATTAATGAAATCTACAAATAAGCAAACAGAAGCAGAGCAATAAAGACAGAAAATATGAAAAGATGCAGAAAAGGAAAAAGAAGGAGCAGACAAAAATGTTACACAGTCTGGCAAAGTGAGTGACCGCCTTCCTAAGCATCAAGGCGGCAAGGCGTAAATGAGTTAAAAATACGCGAGCCACTTGTGTGGTCTGCTGCAGCAGACCACTGCCATCCGGTAACCCTTTTGAGCAACTTTGCATATTTGCGCTGCAACGCTGTAGACTGCTGTAGCCTGCTGACTCCAAGTCACTTAAAATACTTCATTTAGCAAAATTTCTTAAAATCTTTCTCTGAAGCGACAGACGCACAAGGAACTTCATTAAAAAAAAAAAAAACAAGAAAAATTCAACTTCTAGCTTGGTAGCGAGCAGCAGCAAGTAATACAAGGAGTCGCCAGCACAATCACAGCTATCTGTTGAACTGTTTGTCCGTCCAGCAACTGCCTACCTAACTGCCACAGGATGTTTATCCGAATACCAAGAATTTTGCTGCGCTACTCAGACTCCAAGCACACCATGTATGCCACTGAGTGCGGACAAAGTGTCCCGAAAACCCACCATATAAAAAATATGTAGGTAATGCCTTAATACCACAGTACTTGAGGCTATATTTGTGCGTCTGACTGCAAAAAGAGTTCCCAAGCTTCCAGCTCGCTAAGCTTGTGATTGAACAATCAGAAATCTCTGGCGGCACGTAGAATCTCAGCTGACCTCAGCTTAGTACTCCAAACACGGTTTGGTGCCAAAGAAACACTAGTCAAAACATAAGTTTTCACACCACACTCGAGTAATTTGTCGACCACCCTTGCGGGCTCTTCACAAGCCCGGCACTGACAAGTGACAAAGTAAGCATCTGCTTAGCTGAAGATTTGCAAAAAAGTAGTCACCGCATTCCGCTAAAAAGTCGTCAAGTAGACCCCGAATGTGCGTTGGTGTCAAGTGTCGCAAGCAGGAATTTACGCTGTCATATATTGCATTTAATCAAAAAGGAGCACTTTAATGATGACAGCAAAGGCACACCAAAAAAAAAAAAAAAAACAAAAACTATCTATTATATTCGATAAATTTAAAGAAAAACGGTTTAATATGCGTTAAAAGGCTGAACCAGTACTTCATTTGAATATGCATTTCAACCGAAGTAAGCCCTTAGATAGCTTTGAGCACCTCAGGCGTTGTATACTTGCTGTTTACAACAACAAATTCTTTCCGTGTAGCTTCTTTTGCACTCCGGGTTCACGTCCAAACAGTGACACTTTATTGCTGGTTGACCATCATTCTTGCATTGCAATTGCGACGAAGACCTCCTAGGGTTGCCCGCGAGTAAGTTTTTGCCACTTTTCAGTGGATTCTCCTTCGCCACACACATACACACTCACTTATATAGTAAAACTCATGTCATTTATTATTGTTGTGTTTTGGTTGTTTGCCTGTCCAGCCATGATTGATGATTCAACTGTGACAGTTTGTTGGCTAGCGCTGAATTCGCTTGCAAACCTACATGTGAGTGGTCTATTGATCGTCATGGAATTTGCCATATAAGTTAAATTAAAGTGTGGCCCATTGACCAGGTGGCGATACAAATTTGTTTTTATTGTCTTTTTGCTGAACATCATCATCAATATTTTTCGTCAGCATAGCTGTAGTTTTTCTTCCTTAGTTGCTCGATTTTGCTTGATAATGCTAACGACATGACTTCTCATTCATCATTATGTGCCAATAAATATTGGTGTTGGCCTACAATTTGTAACTGCGAATTTGTTTTCAGATGCAATGACTTTACGTTTTTTTCGGTTCTGCAAAAAATTGATGAATAGTTCAGCTGTTATTTTCTGACGCTTTGACGCACTTCTGGTTTCTGTGATCGGTCTGTTTTACGCTAAATTAATTTTATTTTGAACACACAAAAGTGTATTTTTATGGTTTGTTGTGGTTACAATGTTGCACATTGGGAGAAATTTTCAAATTTTTATAAAAGCAAATAATTTAAGAACAAATTGCATACCATAAAAATGTATTAATTTGCCATCACCGTGATTTGAACCGTTGATCATCGCAACCCTCGCGCAAGAGTCGAATACTCTAGCCTCATGCTTTAAGTCTAGTGGCCTGTGAACGAATAAAATGCAAATAAAATACAAGCAAGTCGAGCACGAGCATTGCAAGCATCAGCTAAGAAGAAAAAAAACTCGCTTGTAGCAACGTACACGTGGCAGAAATTAAACTTATTTAACAGTAAGAAACAAGAGAGATTTTAGTGTGAAATAGAGAGAGAAAGTATCTGAAAAGAAATTTAATAAATACGAAATGGAATAATAATCTGTTGATTCAATATTTGAATCCAGGGACAGTGCCCGGCTATGGTTTCTGTGGAAAGTGTTACATATTAACTTTTATTTCTTAATTTTTATTATTTCCGACAAAAATAAAAGTTATTTTGTGCCTTATAGTTTTTTTGGGCAAAAATAACAGTTATTTTTGAATTATTTTATCGGTAAAAAATAACAGTTATTTTCTGCTTTTTATTTTTTCGGTCAAAAATATCAGGTAATTTATATTTGGTCATTTTACCGACTAAAAAATTTTGATACCATTATTTTCATCTCATGGGTGAGACATTTTAAACATGGTGTCAATAGTTCAATCTGTCAAACGGCTTTTAAAAAAAATACAAATTGCTTGATATTTTTGACCGAAAAATTAAACTCACAAAATAACTGCTATTTTTGACCGATTAAGTAAAAGTCAAAATTAATCTTTATTTTTCCTCGAAAAAATACAAGACAAAAAATAACACTTAAATTTTAACTTTTAAAGAATCAGTCTAAAATTTAAAAGGCACTTAATATTCGTGAGGCTGAGGACATTTGTAACAAAATGGTATATTTGTAAAAGTCTTTCAACACTTTTTTTTCTTTTGAAAATTGTAAAATAACAGTTATTTTCAGTCCTTGTTTTAGTTCAGTTGCTGTTTTAGTTGCTTTCGACTGTCTTCTCAACATTGTCACTTTTTGAATGCTAGATTGCATTTGCATAGTACTCGTTGAACGAGCCTCCGAAAGCAGAGGCAAATCTTGTTGATTATTACCTTGTGCTTCCTGATCATAATAAGTGAGGGCCTCGTAAAGCAGCAAACGTTGATTGTTGAGTGTATCTACTTGGTTGGCTATAAAATTTTGTTGAGATGATGGCTGAGTTCCCAAAAACATTTTTACAAAGCATCAGTGTATTTTTCGGGGGATTGGTTCTTTGTAGATTCACCAAAATACACTGATGTTTCGTAAAAATGCATTTTGGAACTCAGCCGATGTTGCAATCAACTTACCTTCATCACCCAGCTGCGGCTGCATTCGCGAACGCGTTCTGCCCCTGTTTTAGGTATTTTTCTTAGCTTTAAGACGTTTTTTGGCTGGCAAAAACTATTCTCGGCAGTCTTAAATATTGCACTTTTAACACTTTTTGCTTTTATTATTATATTGAATTAACTGTTTTTTGCATGTTGTCAATCATCTGTCAAGTTTTTGATCACAATCAACTATTAATTTAGCTTAAGCTCATTATGAGGCAAACAGGCAGTAGAATTTTGTCCCGCTGTATGTATCTCTTTGCCTAAATATTTTCGTTTGAAGCTTAAAGAAATAAATTTTCCGTGCATACTTTTCGGATGAAAATAAATGTTAAGGACAGAATAATTACATTTTGTTTGCCTGTTTATCATGTGCTTACGTGGCGTAAAGGTATAGATTCCGACTCTTGAGCAACGATGATCCGGGTTCAATTCTCGCTTATTTGAAAATTTTCATATGAATTGAAAACGTTAGCTTAGCGTCACGAATAAGAGATCTTGAAATTTCACTCGCCGCCAAAGAAGTTTCACTGCAAAAACAAAGCAACAAACATGAAACTGGAAGAAATAGAACTGGTTTTCAATGCATGAAGAAAGCAAAGGGTGATAAAAGATATCGATATTTTGAAGAGATTAATAGTTGATTCAAGCAATTCAGGAAATGCTTAAATTACTTGGCATAATTCGTTGCAAAGCTAAATTCTTTAACATGCTAGTTTTATATGCGTACGCTCTGACAGAAGACAAAGACTATGTGACCAAAGAAAATTTTCACGAGTGCTTTGACGAATATAACCTCATTTTGCTCTACCCAATTCACAAAAAAAACCGATCCCACCATTTGCCGTAGAAAAAGCCTTCTTAATATCGCATACAAGGTCCTGTCGAGCGTATTATGAGAAAGACTGAAGCCAGTGTGAAATTATGTGGCTTCAGAATTGGAAAGTCCATCATCGACCAAATCTTTACGCTACAACAAATCTTGGAGAAGACTCTTGAGAAACAAATCGGCACACAACATCTTTTTGTTGATTACAAAGTCGCCTTCTACAGTCCGATAAGGAGTCACCTATATTCCACCATGTCTGAATTTGGTATTCCTGCAAAGTTAATACGTCAATGCAGGATGACACTGAGCAACCTCAGCAGCGCAGTGAAAATCGGGAAGGACTTCCGTTCGATACCAAGCGAGGTTCCAGATAAGGTGATTTCTTATTGTGCGACTTTTTTGATATAGTCATGGAGAAGATCATTCGAGCTGCTGATCTGAGACGCAGTGGCACAATATTCTAGAAGAGTGTTATGGTGCTGGTGTATGCTGATGATATTGACATCATTGGCCAAAATACGCGCGAAGTCAGTGCAGCATTCTCCAGGCTAGAAAAAGAGTCGAGTCGAATGAGTCTTGCAGTGAACGCAGATAAAACGAAGTATCTTGTATCAACAAACAAACAGAACCAGTGTCTTGGAAATCAGGTCACTGTTGACAACACCTCTTTTGAGGTTGTTAAGGACTTCGACTACCTGGCATCCAGCATAAATTCTTCAAATGATATCAGTATTGAGATTAAACGAAATATAACTCTTGCCAACCGGTGTTACTTTGGGCTCTTTCGACGAACAAAACTGACGATCTATAAGTCGATAATCATGCCCGTTCTACTTGATTATTAATCACTGATCACAAACGTGGACGTTGAGCAGTACTGATGAAAAGACTTTGGGAGGGTTTGAAAGAAAAATCCATCGCAAGATCTATTGTCGATTGTGCATCAATGGTGAGTACTAATACAATGGAATCATGGGCTGTATGAGCTCGATATAGTCAAGCATATTAAAATTGAGTGACCTCGCCGGCTAGATCAAGTCGAGAGAATGAACGGTGATGCTCCAGCAAAAAAATTATTTGACCAGACGAGGAATTATTCGACTAGACGTTGGTATCCAACGGTGTTCAAACCAGACGAGGAAGACCGCATCTCCGTTGGAAAGACCAGACATAGGATAACCTGACGACGCTTGGAGTTTTCAACTGCCGCCAGCAAGAGTACGACAAAAGAGGCTGGCGCAAATTCTTAGACTAGGCCAAAACCAGCCAACGGTTGTAAGCGCCATCTAAGTAAGTAAGTAACTAAATCTCTAAGCTACGTAATCCATTTTGGAGTGCCACATGAAGCTCTTCTGAACTTCACCTCTACTACATTTTTAAATCTGACGCACCCGTGCTCATAAATTGCTGCCCAGCATTATTTTCTAATGATACTACATGTTATTCCTCCTTAAATGATCGGGACCTTAAGTCATGAACTTAAAAGGTCATGAACATAAATCATAAGGACCTTAAATGATGGCGACTTAAAAGCCTGAGACCTTAAACAGATGAAACCTAAACGATTGAGACCTGATGATCTTATGATCGGTACCTAAAGTACCGGCTACCTTAAAAACTACTCCAAACCTTAATTAGTCCGAACCTTAAATGCTCCGTTGGCCGAACCTTCAATATATGAAAACTCAAATGTGTCGAAGACTAAAAGTGCGGATCTTACATTTTTTTTTTTTTGCTTTGAACCAAGAATTTCAGGTGTCAAACCTATAAATCTTGTCCGCACGGGTTATCCTTCTGAGTCCCACCCTATAATATACACTTCTTTGAAAATCGTTGTAGTTATAACGACTTGGGGTGACCACTAGATGGCTGAAATGTAGCACGTAGCTCATATTAATTTATATTCCCCAACATATTTTTTAAACTTCCATGCCCCTGATCTGTCACACTTCTAAAGGTCCCCCTATAAAAACTACGAAAATTTAAGAAAATTTCGAATTATAGTTCATAACACCTCGGGATGAGCCCTAGAGTGGGTAAAATAAATAACAATTCTTTCTACTTTCTTGTCCCCAACGTTCCTTCCGAAAAAAAATTTGCCCCTATCGAAAAAACGCTGTAATTGGGGGTAACCCTTTTCGCATCTACCCTAAAAATGAATATTTCGACTAAAATTTGATGAAAATTATACATAGCTCTTCGGTGGTGACCTCTGCAATGGTAAAATGTCTGACTTATTTTTGCTCAACATTATTTGAACTTTTTTCTGAAAAAACACGAAAACTTGACGAAAATTTCGAATTCAAGTTTATAGCTCCTTTGAGTGACCCTTAGAGTGGGCAAAATACAAAAACAACTCTCTATTCTTTTTTAACCTCTACATTGTTCGGAATAAACCGAGTCACCCCTACAAAATGCATTTTTTTAAAAATGTACTCCAATTGTTTCGGAATGACTCTAAGATGGTTGAAATGTAGCACCAGCTCATATTCATTTTATCCCCAAAATTTTTTCTGAATTTACCTCTGCACCCTTCTAACCCTTATGCTGTATTTAAAATTCTTTAAATTTTTTGCAACAAATTTTGCAAAAATATTCAATGTTTAACACATTCTGAGCAATTTTGACCCATGAATATAGGATAAGGGTTAATAAAAATATACGAAAACTTAAGAAAATTTTCGAATTCTAGTTCACAACTCCATCAGGATAACGCCTAGTGGGGTCAAATGTACAACCAACACCTTTATTTTCATTGCCAATAATTTTTGTCAACATATAAACTCTCTATTTCCCAACCTCTTTTTTTTTAGCTTTGAACCAAGGATTTCAGGTGTCAAACCTATTCAGGGAAGTCTGCCTTGATTTGGCAATGGGGAGATAGATAAGTAGGAGAGAAAGTGAAATCAAGAGAAGCAATTGTAGAATGTGAGGCGGGACGCTATATCAACACACGAATTTGAATCTGTGGCAAGTGTTATGCCTTTCCAATTCTACCACCAACTACAAGTTCCAAAGTCGTAATATTGTTGAATTTTTAATTTCAATAATTTTTTTTTTAATTTTTTTTTTAATTTTTTTTGGCTATACCGGGATTCGAACCCGGAACTTTTTTGTTGGTAGTCAAGCACGCTTACCATGGTTAGTGCATTAAAGTCTTGAGACCATTAGTGGTCGGATGCGTAATTCATTTCAAAGTTCCAAATGGAATTTTTTAAGCTCTACCTCTACAACATTTTTATATCTGACGCAACCGTGCTCATAAATTACTACTCAGTGTTATTTGCTGATGTTAGTACCCTAGGTTCTTCTATTCCTCGTTTAATGATTAGAACCTCAAGTGATTGGTACGGTAAAAGGTAATGAACTAACATAATTGTGATCTTAAATGATGAGGACTTCAAAGCTTGGTACCTTAAAATTTCAAAATCTTAATGATCGAGGTCTGCACTGGTGGGAAAATTTAAATGGTTACGACTTTAAGTGATCGGGCTTTTAAAAGGTTGTGAAGTAATTGCGACATTACATGAGTGCGACTTAAAAACCTCGACTTAAATAGCTCCTTAAATAGATTAAACTTTAATGATTGGGTCCTACAAAGTTCAGAAAATTTAGATGTTCAGGGTCTTAAGTGTTAGGGATTTTAATGATCGGATCCTAAAAAATGAGGGATCTTAAATATTCTGAACCTTGAATGCCTTTAATGCCTTAAAAGTGCAGACTTTAAATAATCGGTGGACTAAATTTCTTGGACCTTTACTAGAATTAACATGAAATTGTCATGACCTTAACTACCTGTAACACCAATTGGGCGGAACCTTATATTGATGGGACTATAAATGTTTGAAAATTTGACTTCATTGATACGATGATCGTAACCTTCAATGGTTGGGACCTTAAGGTGGCACATAACATTCGCGGCAGAGAAAACAGACCTTTTTTTAAAAATTCATAACTCAGTCAAAAACAAACATTTTTCCGAATTTTTTTTTATTATTGTAGAGAATTGAACAAATTACAAGAAAAAAAAAAAAACCAAAACAATATATTTTTCTCTCCAACATGGTTTTATAGAGCTCCAAACTGGCGGCAGAAAAAAACGGGGCCTCGTGGTTGCAGCGCTGGCAGTCGCAAAATTGTCCGATCTGGAAAAAAATGAGTTTTTTAAATCTTAACAAAATTGGTAATCGTATGACAGGAGCTTTTTTTTTAAAAATTTTTTTCAATTTTTTGGTGATGTTCCAAATTTGAAAGTGTGTTTTTTCAAAAAAAATATTGACTTTAAAAATTCATATAAAATCGAAGAAAAACTTGAAGAAAGCGAATCAAGTTTAAAAAAATTAAAAAAAAAAAATTTCGTCAAAAAATTAAACCGCTATTACCGCTACCAGTACAAAAAACATGGTTTCGTAATAAACGTGTTCAAAGTTTGTGAACGAAGAAAAATAAAAATGAAATTGAAATTTTTCAGAGACATGAAGACTAAGGCGGTTCACTAAAAATTAATATAAAAAGACACCCCCTAGAATGAAAGTTTGTATTGAAAATGTGTCAGAACTATACATTTTTTTTTTGGATGTCCCGAAAAACACCTAAAATGATCTTTAAGTTGCAATATTAGTATTTTAGCTATAAATTCTTTGGACAAAAAAAAAAAATTTTAAAGTACTGAAATATTTTCGATATAAGCTTTCATTCTAGGGGGTGTCTTTTTATATCAAATTTTTTCCCCAGGACTTCAGAAAAGAAGAGCTTTAACACAAAATATATTTTCTTAAATATTGCTTAATCATATGTCTTACCTTATCTTCGATCCAACCAGTTTTTTTTTGTTTTTTTTTTTTTTCTAAATAAAACATCAATTATTGTTTATTTTTATATAATTTTTTTATTGTTTTATTTTATTTATTTTATGGAGTTTTGCTTCATTTTCATAATAATAAAATTGATTTGAAAACAAAATAATTTGAAATTTTGAGTTTTAGTTTTAGTTTGTTTTTTGTTTTTGTTTTTGAGTTTAAAGTTAAAGTTTTCAATGTTTCAGTGACTTTTTTTTAAAACTTTAAGTGAATAGTTTTTTGGTTGTTGCCTGTATTTTGCAAATTCGTAGTTAAAGACGAAATGTGAAACGAGTAGAGTAAGTTTTAAATAATATAGCAAGTTGTTGTTTGTTTTTTTTGTTTTCATGGTAATAGTAAGAGTGTGTTTGTGTATGTGTTTTTTTTATTTAAATATTTTAACTTAGCTTAAATTAATGTTAAATAGTTGTTAACTTAGGAAAATCTTTTCACTTAAATACATGCAAACATTTGTCATAAATAATTATAATACAAATTTTTTATTTAAAAATTATAAATAAAGATAACTTATATAAGAGAAGGCTACAATTTTTAATGCTGTAACTGTTAACTAAACTATCTACACATGTGTTAAGCAATTAAAATTAAGTTAAGTAAAAAAGAAAATGAATTTACATGATGATGATGTTTGAATGTTTTTTTTTTTTTTGGTGTGTTGTCAGAACATTAGCTGCTAGGCATTAAAAACAAAATGGCGCACAATTGTCTTATATATATGTATTAAAATTAATATTTTGTGTGTTTAACAAAAAATAATACTCAAAAAGCTGTTAATAAATAAAAAGAAATAAACAGTACAATACAATATAAATTAATTGTTTAAAAATTACAATTAAATTAAGTTAAAGTTTAAATAAAAAATAATTATTTTTTTTTTTGTAGTATTTTTACAGAATTTGTGTTTAATTTTTTTCTTGTCTAGTTCTTTTAAATATATAGCAATTTTTTATATCGTCTGAATGCTATTGTTAATAAGTTTATAAGTTATACGCGTGTTTCTATATATTTGTTTTTATGTTTTTATGTTTTCTTTACAATTTAAATACATGCTTTCTTAGACATAAATTAAAAAGCGTTTTTTATAATTTTTTGTTTTTTTTTTTTTTTTTTTTTGTGTTTATAGTTCATATCAATTAATTATTAATTAATAAATTTTACATTCTTTTGCTTTCAATATTTATCAATTCGGAATTTTTTGTGTATTTGGTTTGCTTGTTTGTTTTTGCTTTTGTTTTTGTTGTTGTTGTAGTTATATTATATAATAATATAAATATTCGAGAAATAGTTTTATTTTTTTTTCGGCTTGGTTTTTAAAGATAACTGAAGTGCTTTCATGGTAACAATTTTAATATTTTTTTTTTCGCTAACTTTTAACGCTCTCTCGGTTTGAGTAAATTTTTTTTTAGGTTTTAAATTTGTTTTGCTCTATGTTTCAACTAGTTTGCTTTATATAAGTTTTTATATAATTTTATTTATAGTTTAACTTGTATGCCTTTTTTATGTCAAATTATAAAAAGAAAAAATAAAAAATTTTGGTTTCAATTTTTAACTGCATAGCTTTAATTTTTTTATATTTGTTTTTTTTTTATATAAATATGCTATAATATTTTCTACGTTTTTGTTTTTTTGTTTTCTTTCTTTAATGTTGTCTAAATTTTTCATGCTTGCAAAATTTTTTTAATACTAAATATTTTTATATAAGTTTTGTTTTTTAATTTTTGTCATAATTTCTGTTTGCTTGCGTTTTTATTTTCTGCTGTCTTTAGGAATTCTTTATATATTTTTTTTTTCATTAAATATTTACTAATAAATTAAAAAAAAAATCAATAAGATTTCATAAATTTTGTTTGCTAATTTTTAAAAATTTCTTTGTTTTTTCTATCATGCATCGAATTTGTTTAAGTTAAGTTTTAAAAATCTATTTTTTTTTAATTGAATTTTAGTTTGTTTCATAATTTTGGAAGTGAGTTTGTGTGCGACTTGTTTTCAATAATTTTTAATTTATTATAGTTTTTTCTTTTGTTTTGCTCTATTTCCACTTAATTTAAGTTGCTCTCAAAATTCTGTGTTTTTTTGTTATTAGCTTATTTATAAAATTTAACCTTTACATGCCTAGAGTTTTAGCTTTTGCTCTTTTCAGCTTTTTTTGCAGTTTTTGATCTTTGCTTTTACACTTAACTTAAGATCATTGATTAATATTTTTTTAAGTGTTTTCTAAGTTATTTTTAATTTTTTTAGTTTTCTATATAATTTCTTAAAAAAATTCTGACTTTTTATGTCTTGATATTTTGCCAAACAGTTCTTGTTTAAATTTGCAAAGTGTTTTAAATTTAAATTTAGTGAGTTTAAATTTATGTACATTTGCTGTGTCAAAAATTTATTTTATTGTCTGTTATTTTTGAAAACTGCTAGAAAAGTTTTCTCTTCGAAAAAAAAGCCAACAATAAATTTATGCATATGACTTTATTAGAGCTTATGCTGTTTTTATTTGATATATCGTTTGTGTTTTGAATTAAGTCTTGAAGAGTTTTTAGGCGTTGTAGTTATATCAAACAATTTATTTTGTTTTTTTCCAAAAAAATTCGTATCGACTTGGTAACATGTCATTCAATAAGGCAAACTCCAAAACTGTCAACGTCTATGTCAAATTTTGAAAACTTCATCCTTTCATACGATGAGCTATTCCAAAAACGATATTTTTTTACTGCAACTTCAATTACTACAAATAAGCTAATCGGAGTAGTTTGTACAAGGAAGTTTGAACTTGTATAAAGTTGTTGTAAGAATTTAAGGAACGACAGTATTTAAGAAAAATATTATTTCATCAAAAAGATTTGTTGAAGTAAAGTTTTTATACAAAAAAACAGTTTTTTTGAATAGTGTGGTTAATTTTGAACCCAAAGGTTCGAGTTTGAGGCTTCGAGTGTTGAACTCTGCTATGAAATTAGCTTCGAGATAGTTGTTAATGCTTCACTTACAGACATGAAGTCGACAAAGTTAGTAAAAAAGTTGTTTTAATAACAAAAATTGCATTTAATTGCGAAAAATGCCAAAAGCTATGTCATCAGATTTTTTATATAAAAACGGTGTGAAGAATTTAAGCCACACACATTGTTGCCACCAGCCAAATTTTTGTATAATGAACATTATTGCCACAAAAAAAGTATTTATTTCCACTAAATTCTATATTTCTGTAGATCTTTCTCTACTATATTAAATATAGTCGTTAAATCGGAGTTTTATTCAATGATAAATTCAACAAAAAAAAAAAGAAAAATAATTAAAACTTGTTCCTTTTAGACGAGGATCAATAAAACTGATTCTGAAAGACAAAAACTCAATTGCGCCAAAGAGTAGTTTTAAATGCTATGGTGCCCGAAAAACTGAAAAAAACTTTAAAAAGCTATATTTCTATAGATATTATAGATTGAAATAAGTCGCCAAATATAAATAGAAAAAAAACAAATTTAAATAGATTCTTTTTAGACATGGATCACGTAGTTGAAAATGTCGAGTACGAAGAAAATGTGTTAACTCAATTGCGCTACGATACAGTTTAAAATGCTATCGTGTCTGATAGAAAATTTAGAAATTGAACAAAATAATTAGAAACTATCTTTCTATATAACTACACAAAAAAAAACTGAAATAAGTTTCTTGCACGCATCTTAAAATGCAGAGAACTAAAAAAAAATGTGTTAACTCAATTGCGCCACAGAACATAAATTTACGAAAATAAAATTTCTACAATTTTTGCCATGATCTGAAATTTTTGTAGAATGCAAACAGAGGTTTGTGTAATTAAACATATTTTAATACTACCGTTTATAGCATTTTTTCGCACTTAGTTGGGTTACACAAGTTAAAAACAAAAAAAAAAAAATGAAGAAGTCTAGGTTTTAAAAACTTTTTTTATATTTGCATAGTAATTAATTAGCACTCTATTAAGTAAAAAAAATTATAGCAATCGACTCTAAGAGTTAAAAGATATAAGCAAAAATCTGCACTGGCGTGACGTTACAAAAAACAGAAGTGGTTTTCGACTTAGATTAGAAAATTTGCAAAACTCTGCGAACTGGGCGGTTTTTTATTCAAAACTTTATTTGAAAGAATTTTAAATAATATAAGTTTAATTTGCCAGTTATCAAGTTCAAAAATCTTTTCTCAGTTTTTTTCTATTAGACTAAGTCATCTGGCGTGACGTTACTAGCGTTACGTTACTTAAATTTCCATCGGAACATTTAAGTTAAAATTTGTTTGAAAAGTTTAGCTATTATATATTTTATTTTTTTAACTCCTACCCCATCGACCATGAGAAGTTGGAAACAAATTCCACTAAAATACCTGCAACCAAATTCAGTAACGAAATCAGACAAACTTCGAGCAATGAGGCGTGACGTTACCCACTTTTCAAATTTAATATGAAATTAACGGTTTTTCTTCTTCACAATTTTTTTATAAAATGTACTTAACTCTATTAAAATTTATTAAAATGCAATATTTCATGCACTTTTGGACGTCAGCGTAGAAAAAATAGCACTTAATGCTTTTTTGTCTGGCGTGACGTTACCTATGAATATTATTAAAAGCAAATCAAAATTATGCCGATAATTGATATTTGTGTGCTCTTTTGCATATATTTTCTGGTTAGTTGTTGTTGTTGTAGCAAAAGTTTTGCATAAGAGTGTAATTGCACAATTACTCTTAGAAATGGAAAATGTAAAGAGAAAATGCTCATAGAAATAAACAAAACTGACCAAAACTTTAACTTTTACTTGGTAGCCCGATATTTTGCCATCGCAACATGGGAAAAATTTGAACTCTTTAATTAAATTAATTTTGAATATTTCTCTTTAATAACACAAGTAAAAAAAAAAAAAATTGTTGGTTTGCTTTTAATTTTTTGGTCACGGTAGACTTTTGACCAATATTGCCCATATTTAATAACTTTAAAAAATCAAGTTCCATCGAGACCAAGCTGCGTATTGGTCGTCCGAAGTAGCTTGACCGTAGATAAGTTTCATTTATTCGCAAAGAAGTGAACCGAAATCCCGAAGTTTATGCCACTAAGTTGGCCCATGACAGAGCTGAGAGATCCAAAATTGTTGTTTACCCACGCACAGTAACAAGGACCCTCAATAATGAAGGATTAAACTCCATAGTCCAAGTCCATATTGGAATATAATTTGAAGCCATCCTTGGAAAAGTTATGCCTAGGAACGAACTAGATCTTCCAACAGGACAATGATCCCAAGCATACGTCGCAGGTAGTGACGGACTGGCTGGCAAAGCCCGGACTTGAACATAATAGAACATGTGTGGGAAATATTGGTGTGAAAGATCCCAAAGTATGCTTTTAGTGGTTCTTCAACTCTAAAAGAGAAGCTGCAAGTGGAGTGACAGAAAATAACTCCGGAAAAGCTCGAAAATTTATAAGCTTTAATGCCTGAAATGCCTAAATTTTTTTATTATTCGTTATTCATTTTATTTCTCAATTTTTTAATTCAGACAAACACTTTTGTCAGTGCCTTTTCTAAGTTTTTTGTGACTCGTATAATTCATAGTAAGAATTTTGAGAAAATATCAAATGACAAAGCTCTTCAATTGCTTTAAACAACTTTTAAAAAAAGTTATGATGTGAATTTTGAATAGTTTAGTCGATTGATGATTTAATTCACAGTGTCTACATGCCAGTTTTTTTAATTTTTCTAAATAGTGAATTATAAACTAGTGTTTAGTGCTTATGTGAAACTCACTAGTTGAAAACAAGGAGAAAAGTTAGTTCCATTTAGATAGGGATGAGTAAAATCTCTAGTACAGCCCTACACTCAAAGAAAAAACCTTGAAAAAAGCTACTCTTAACTCTTTAATTACAAATTTATCAACTGAGTGCATGACACAATAAATCTGGCAGCATTGTCAGCTGCTCATTTTCTCATGAGAAGGATTCTGGTTGCTGCCATAAACGGCTGTTAAAGCATAACAGTTACTGGCCACATTCAGCGTATTCAACTGTTGTGTAAGTGTTCCTAGGTGAGCGATGTTTTCTCTAAATGGGTTGTGTAGTGTCACGAATGTTATCAAGTTGATGAAATAAAGGTTTAATGCCATGTGCAAAATAGCTGTGCAAATTTTTGACACATAACAGTTTTTCTATATGAAGTACATTTTTCGTGAGAATATTTTTAATTTTGAAGTACCTACCAAAATAATATCTATAGGTTTTAACTTCAGATTCAACCTTTTCCATTGCAAATTTAACTTTTTCCATTTCAAATTCAAATTTTTAACAAGCAAAAAAAAGAAATACTTTTAAAAAAACAACTTTTTCCATTTCATATTCAAACTTTTACAGTTCAATTTAGAATGAAAAAGTTGAATTTGAACGTTGAAACGTTGAATTGGAAGTGTAAACAGTAGAATTTGAAATGGAAATAGTCAAATTTGATATGTAAAAGTTTGAATTTGAAGTAAAAAACCTATAATACTAAACTGCACTCTAAAAAAAAAAATAAAAATCCTAAACAACTTTAAAGTACTTTACTATATATTGCAAATTTTTCCCCATCACCTCAACTGAATGTTTACTAGAGTACATCGATTTACATGAGAAAAAATCGGAGCCCCAATTCGGGTACCAAACGATTGGCATATTTTTTTTTTTTTTGGTTTGAACCAATTTTGGCGTCCACATAATTACATTTTTTAGCAACGTTTGTACTAAAACTCACGAACTCACACGCCTTAAAGAGAAAATCTAGCTTACCAATCATTTCCTTTGTTATAAAAACAAAGAACTGCAAATGTTCATCCGGGTCAACAAAAAATGCTTTGCGGAGGTTAGACAGTTTTCTCAAAGTTTCTTGTCTTTTATATGTAAATGTGTGTAGCCTTATAAATTTGAATTGTGGTTCAGTTTTTCGATACACTCAAATGCATTTGTAGTTAATTAGCGCAAATTTCAAGTTTAAGTTTTAATTGATCAGCAGTTGAGTGAAAGTTGCGTGCATTATAACGACCGCTACTTCAACAGTTTTACGAGTAGGTACAATCAAAAATTACTTTTTGCTCAAGAGTTGGCAAAATGCTGAATGTTGGTTTAGTACGCTGAATGTGCCCATTGTTTTATGATATTTGATTATGAGCGCTCTCTTCGTTGTTAGATTTTTTGACATCTTAAAGTAGTCGACAGAAACGTTAATACTACCTGGTTTATTGTATCATGATTCAGTGTCATAGGAATTCGTCAAAAGAAAAAAAAAACGTTTGTTTTAACGATTTTCTAGGCTGAGTTGATATATTTTTGTCATTAACGAGTCATCAAAAGCTTTTGTCAAAATTTTTTCTTTGAGTGTATGGTTAAACTTGAGATTTCACTAGTGCTTTCCCTGTGTAGTGTCATGTAACGCAAAGAGCTAATTTTTGTAAAAATATAGAGTTAAAACCATGTTAAATATTTGGAAGCGTTGCATGTTTCTGGTTCGCCAAGAAAAATTCTGACTTCACCGTCAGCTATATGTAACGTGTGCCAATAAAGTAGCTAGACAATTTTTAATCATTTTTAAAAAGCATGGCTTTTAAAATTTTTCCAAATTATTAATTTATCTCAATATCATATTCATTGTATCTACTTATAAAATTTCAATACTTATTAAATCTTCAATTTTAGGTAGCTTGGATTTTATTCCTTGAATTTTAGTTGGACGACCTGCAGTCAATTTTCTGTATTTTCTTTTTAATTCTTTATTATTGCTTTGAGCAGTTCTTTGGATGTAGCTTCCCAGCCGTCCTTGTACACTTCCTGACATAAAAGTCTCCAAAAATCTTCGATTGGGCTTGCCTTCGGAATGTTTGGTGGATTGCGAACTTTGGTACAAAACTTATTGCTCTCTTATAAAAAAAAACTTATAGTCTTGGATGTAAGAATCATAATGGCTGCTGTCAAGATTCGGCCAAAATATTATGCTGTCAGTAGTATTTGTTTTAATAAATTTATCAACTCTGATAAGACAATGATTAATGTAAGTGTCAGCTTTTATAGCCGGAGGTTTTGAATATTGAATGTAAAGTTGAGACACTACTTTTACAGATATGAAAGCACTAACTAAGATTATTGGCTTTAATTTACCTTTAGAAGCAAATAAAATATTATCAAAAGTATTTTGAATACTGTTCGTGTAAAATCCGACATTCTGTTGTCCGTTTTTCCATGCAATAGAAACATATTTTTCATTATCAGGAATTATTTCAACATGTTTGATCAAGTATTTACGACGAAGAGTTTTGCACTTCTTTGGGATTTCCTCAAGCTGCTTCTCACTGTATCGTGAAACTGTTACTCTTTTGTGATATTTAACGCCAAGACTACGTATGTTTTGACGAACTGTTACCTTGGAAATGCCAAATTTTGTGCCTAATTTCCGATTCGATACACCAATTTTGTTAACTACGGCTTTTTTAAATTTCTTGCGCTGATTGGCATTTAATTTTTTTGAACAAACTGCCTTCTGTATACCTACAGATTCTTTACCAGTTTCGTATGGTTTAAAAATGGAATAAAGTGTGGATTGCGCCATATTTTCTTGAAGAAACTGTTCCAAAACATGTTGTCTTTTTAACATTGTCCAAGCATATAAAAAACACGTTGTCGCAAATAGTTCTGCTCTGTCACCTCCATGACAAATTTTAAACTAAAACTTGTTTTAATATTGCTATGCCAGACAAACTATTTGACACCCAAATTTTGTCACTGTCAATGCCTACTAAAATTTTATATTTATTTGAATTTTGTCTACTACTTTATTGGTACACGTTATGTTAATCTTAATACATAAAACTTAAATGTCACGCTCCCCACCTTGTATCGCTCAAACTATAATAAGACTATTGCAGTGCTTTTAAAATTTTTAACCTATACACCGGAAAAAGTTTCAGCCTGAAATTAAATTTTATTAAAATGTCAGTTTTTATGATTTTATTCAATTGTCAGAACGAGGCCTTAGAAGCTTCGCTTTAAGAATTGCTACGGATAGAAATATATTTTAAAAATTTTTTAAATATCATGAATTTTAATTTTTATAAAATTTTCGGATTGTTTCAAAAATTGCTATTTTGAATATTTTTTTAATGTTTTCAATCGTTTATGTGCAATTTAAGGATATAGAAATTTGGACAAAAAAATAGGTACATCTCCTAAAAAAATGGTTTTTGATCAATATCAATGTCATAGTTTAATTGAAAGTTAAAAATTTACTGTTACACAAGTTGTCCCGTTATTGACAGGCAATCTTTTTGCTATGCAGATTCTAATCTCAAAATTTAGTTACCAAAAAATACATCATGAAGTAACAACGCGCTGTGGACAAAAAAATAAGTACACTTTCAGAAAAAAATATTTTAAGTGCATTTAAAAAAGATTCTCTTCGTGTTTTAATTTTACAAAAGTGTAGTTTTTGAATTTTTCTTTAAAGGTTTGGAAAATAATTTTAAATTTTGTAGCTATCATAAAAGATTTTGTTTCTAGATGGGACGCGGTGATCATTGTTCATCCGAAGAAAAGCGGATTGCTATTGATATGCGTGCTGGAGAAAATGGATATGGAAAGATTCCATGACGGCCAAAATTTCTGGACGTTCTCAAAATTTCGTCGTGAATGCTTTAAAGAAAAAAAAAAAAACGTGAAAGATAAAGGAAAAACACACCAAACGATGATCATCTCATTAATACAGTGAAACTTACCTAACTCGAACTTCCCTAACTCAAAATTCTCCATTACTTGAAGTAATATCTTTGCTTTCTCAAGTCATTTTTTTTGTATTTTGAATTCTATAACTCGAACTCTCCGCGAAAGAAAAAAAAAAAGTTGGAGAAAAACGTGGAAGAAAACGAAAAACCACACTAAACGTTGACCATCGCATTAACATAGTGAAACTTCCCTAACTCGAAACTCTCCATAGCTCGAAGTAGTATTTTTACTTCTTGAGGCATTTTTTTTTATATTTTGATCTCAATAACTCGAATTTTCTGCAACTCGAACCGAAATTTTTGTCGCTTGACACTTCGAGATAGTGAAGTTTCACTGTATATTGGCGTAAAAGGACCCTTTTATAACTTCAAGAACAATATCAGCAGAATTAGGCAACAAAGTATCTTCACGGACTATTCGACGAAGGTATGAAAAACGTACACGCGGGGAAAGAATTTGCCAAAATTCATGCCTCATGGTTAGAAGATGAAGGAGTTAAAAAGTGGCACAAAATCTTATAGAGTGACGAGACCAAAATAAATTTGTTTTCTAATGATACCGCAAGGAATGTTCGTCGACCAGAAGACAAAGCTTTCTATCCGCGGTTCACTGGGAAAACGATCAAGCATGGTGGCGGAAACGTAATGGAATGCTTTTCCCACTTTGGCGTAGGCCCAAAATTTCGTATTCAGGACATTATGACCCGATTTGAAAAGGTGGAATTATTACAAGGAATCATATTGCTTTACGCAAGTGTAGAAATGTCCTTACTTTGGTGGTTCCAACAAGATAATGACTCCAAACACTCAGCGAATTTGGCAAACGATTTTTTAAATGACAACAATATCGACTGTATGTCCGGGCCCAGTCAATCAATCGACCTCAACCCGATTGAGAATCTTTAGGGTGAATTGAAAAAAAGAATATCTAATCAAATTTTTAAAAATAAGGACGATGTGTGGGAAAAAATTCAGCAAGTATGGTACAATATACCATTGGAGACGTGGCAGCATTTGGTTTCGTCCATACCTAGAAGGATTCAGGCTGTTTTGAAGAATAATGGCGGATATTCAGGATATTGGTTTGTATTAAGCTGAGGTTATCTCAAAACAATAAATTAAATGCAATCGTCTAATTTTTTCTTTAGAAACTGCTGGTGTACCTATTTTGATGGCCACATGAAAATAGGGTGTACCTATTTTTTTTTGTTCAAATGTGTAGAAATTCGAAATTGAGCAAATGTCAAAAATAATTTAACTGTATTTGTTGGACTGAAAATATGTCATTGTTTTACTTATAATTTATAAGTTTTTTTAGAAAATTGTTAGACGTACGCCCTAAACCGCCATTCCGCAAGCTACGCCCGTCATTGTTGACCCTGTTACCTCATCGATTTCGATTCTTTAAAATAGTTTTCTATTGAATTTATTCGAATGTTCGAAATTCACGTTTTTCTAACAACCTTATCAGCTGCTGATGTTGCTGTTATCAATGTTGTTACGCATAACCGCCGCCACCGCCCACAAAACGCTGTCTCAACATGCGTTTCCGCTCCTTGTTGATCTTGATTTTTGCAATACGTATGGATTCCGGCAATGTTGCTGTTGCCGATGTTGGCAGATAGCCGCTAACAATAGTCATACGACTATTATTATTATTCATAATATGGCCGCTGACGTCGCTCTCGCTGCTGCCATTGCTGTGCACCACATCGACATCCAGTAGATCCGGATAGACGCTTATATTGTCCATGTTGTCGATATCAATATCGCCGGCATGATTGCGCACATAAGCAGTCAGTTGATGAAAAGGTGTTGCCATTAATTTTTGCGTTGATTTTCGAAAGTGTTTTTTCGTTGTTGTTGTTGTTGTTGTTGTTGTGGATGATGCAGTGGGCATTGCAGCTGCTTCGACAGTAGTTGTGGCAGCAATATCGCTGAGAGGAAAACCAACACTGCTGGTATAGTCGAATAAAGTGTTGTTGTGCTGATGATTGTTAATGTTCTTGTTGATGTTGCTGAGACTGTGATTGTTGTTGTTGGCAAGCTGTTGCTGCTCTTCTTGCAGCATATCGGCATACAACAGCTCGCGATGATTTTGTGTAACAAATGTTGCCAACGCGCTAGTTGGCAAATATGTTGCTGCTGTTGTGCCAGCGCTAGACTTGCTAAGCAATTTATTGCGATTTAGCTTAGAGTTGTAAGCATTTTTATTCTTGTTGCCCAGCAAGCTAAGGTTTCTATGCGAGCTGCTGCTGCTGCTGCTACTGCTGGTGGTACCATGTTGCTGCTGCTGATGTTCCTTCTTGTTCTGTTGTCTATTTCTATGATTTTTGTGTTGAATATTGCTGCCCTTAGTACTAAAAACATATTCAGTCAGACTGTCATCCAGTGTGTTGCTGCTGCTCATAGCAGCATCTGTTGCCAACGGCGTCTGCTCATGCAGCATTGCATCATCAAGACGCTGTGTCGTGCGCAACAGCTTGTGTTGCATCATTGTGGCTAGAGTTGGTGATATATTTGCATATGTTGCTGTTGGCGAGCTATAAAAGGGCTTGGCAACAATTTTGTTCTGCGTATCGATGATATTTTCAGCAACATTGCTTGTCTGCATGCTGTTGAGCTGCGCTTGGCTAGTTGTAAAAATATCATCTTCCTGCTCGTCAGCATTTGTTGTTGAAGTTTCTGCTGTTGACTCGCTGTACAACAACTCCTGTTCGGTAGCAAAGCTGCTAAAATCACTGCTGCTGCTGCTGCTGCTGCTGTTATCTGATACAGTTGTCGTTGTTGCTGCTTCATCATTATCTTCAGCTGTTGATAGCGCTAGCAACATTTTGCTGTCTACAGCATTTTGTGTCGACAACATAGGCGTTGGTTCACCATCAAGCGATGTTGTTGAGTAGTCTTCGTTCATGGTTGCATCTGCTGACCAAGTGTTGGCAATATTATAAGTTGTTGCCGCTGTGGATTTTGCCTCAAGTGTTGAGCTATAGAGCTCATCATTAGCTGTTGTTGCAGCATCACTGGTCGATGCAGCAGCTGACTCAGCTGTTGCCAACATGCTGTTCAACATGGTGGCATAACTAGCAGCAGCCATGTTGTCATCGGAAATTGTTGCTATCGATGCCTCAAAATCTGCTGGCCATGTTGAAGATGTTGCTAGTGTGGTTAAAGTAGCTGAGACAGCTATATATTCTGCTGTTGTTGCTGCTGCTGTTGGCTCTAGTGAAGCTGCAGACCAGTCGCTAGTCAGCGTATAGTCATCAGCAGTGCTGGAGGAAGATGCAGCTGAAGCCGAATCCTCCTCCTCTTCCGTCTGTGTGGTTGTCCAAAGACGTCGCATGGCTGACGTTGGCTCTGCTGCTGTCAGCTGCAGCGCTTTGTTGGCTTGTCTGTGTTGAGGATCTTTGGCATTGGCTGGCAACTGTTGCAGTTGCTGTTGCTTTTGCTGCTGCTTCTTGTGCAACCTGTCGCCTTTTCTTCGTCGTCCTTTGCGTTTATTTGCCATAGTTGTTGTTGTTAGAGTTGTCGTTGCTGTACGCATGCGCGTTGGCAGCACATGTATTGCTGTTGCTAGTGTTGTGCTTGGCGTTGTTTTTGCTGCTTTGCTGTTGTTGCTGTGGGCAGTTTTTCTGTTTGCTGTTGCTGTTGTTGTTTGGCTATTAAGCTGATTTGCAGTTGTTGTTTTTGCTGCTGCTACAACAATTGTATTAATTGTTGTTGTAGGACTAGCGGTTGCTCGTGCACGCATGCGTTGTCGTCGCTGTTTCTGCTTCGGTTTGTGTTCGTGCTGATGACGTCGTGCAACAACATTTGGATCGTTGTGATGATGACGCACTTGATGATGTCGCTGCTGTTGCTGTTGCTGCTGCGTTGTGTTGCTTACACTTAGTTGCTCTTTAATGCTACTTAAATTAATAATGTTGCTGTTGCTTGTATTACTTATGTTGCTACTATGGCCTTGGTTATTTTGCCGATTTTGGTTAGTGTTGCTGTTGCTGTTGTTGTTGTTGCGCATTCCATTTGTTTTGCTCTTGTTATTATTGTTGTTGTTATTATATTTGTTGCGTGTTATTTTTGATTTATTTGCATTTGTTGTTGCTGTTGCTGTGCCTGCCGCTGCACTTGCTGTTGTTGTTGCTCGTGTTGCTGTTGTTGTTGTTGAGGTTGCAGCCATTGCTGTGGTGGTCTTCGTTTTGGGTGCATAGTATTGTGTGTGCTGATGGAAAAACTGCTCGGCATGTATTTTAGTGAACAGATAACAGGCATCGGTGACATTCTTTTTCGGTCCGATCGCCTTACCTCGATGCGTAAAGCCAACACGTCGCTGCAGATCGATGACCGAACGAAATACGAAATAACCGTGTACGATGGTTTCGTTGAAGTAGCAGGTTTCTTGTATTTCTCGCTGAAAGAGAAAAAAAAATATTAATTTTAGAACAAAAGAAGACATAGTTTGCTATATACAAAACAAGAAGAAGAAGAAAAAGGAATGATAACTTAGAGGAGAGCATTTGAAAACGCGCTTTATTTAGTTTTAGAATCAGAGCAAACCAATTTATATTGTTTGTAAAATTTTAATATTTTTTTTTTAACAATCAGCTATAGAGATTTGTTGTTAATATAAATAAATTAATTTATTTAAATTTTTTTTATTTATCACAAAATGTTTTTATATATTTTTCATATTTTGGAGATCTCAAAAAATAATCGTCGGAAAAGGGGCTTTTTATGATGTATCCTAGTTTAATCGGCAAAAATTAAAAGTTAAAAACGGGCAGATGTAATCTTGTTCAATCTACCTTTATAACTGTTATTTTGAATTTCGATTAGAACTAGGCCGACGATATTTGATAAGCCTACCCAGCAAAAATTGTGACTCTTAAAAGACTCACATAAATGCGGTTTTATAGTCAAAAAGTTTCTTATGATTACATTTTCGTTGGCTCCAAAATATGACTCAATGACTGCTTTATGACTCTTTTTGGAATAATAATAATGACAGTTTTAAGACTCATATTTAATACTATTTAATTAAGTACTCTTTTAAGACTCATATCTTGTAATATTTTATGACTCATATTTAGTATTCCTTTAAAACTCATATTTAGGACTCTTTCAAAACTCGTATCTAGTACTCTTTTATGAATCATATTTAGTATTCTTTAAAGACTCATATATAAAAATCTTTTAGAACTCATATTAAGTACTATTATATGACTAAGATTTAGTAATTTTTTTAATAATTATATTAAAAACTCATTTAAGACTCATATTAAGTACTTTTTTAGGACCTATATTTAATAATATTTTAAGACGATCATATGTAGTAATCTTTTACGACTGAAATTAAGTACCATTTTAAGACTCATATTAAGTTCTCTTTAATGACTTATATTTGTACATATTGCAAACTCTTTTAAGACTCATATTTAGTACTCTTTTATGAATCACTTTTAAGATTAATTTTTAATGCTCTTTTAAGTATCATATAACCGTTATAACCGACCAAGGTTGATTATGAAGGTTAACTCACTAGAGAGAAATCGAAACGAGTACTTCTCTACTCGTTGGAGCTCGGATCGCCGAATGTCAAAAACAGCTGCATAACATATTAGCAGATGTGGGTATGCTGTGGGTATGTGGGTATTCTGTGATTTTCTCCCATTTGAAAAAACAAGTATGCAGAAATCATTTTCTCTATGAGCTTCTCTAACTTTTGTGACCCCGAACGGCTAAAATTTTTTTTCCACACAAGAGATCCGGCCTCAAGAACAAGGGTAGCAAGAATAGTTCACAGTTCAAGAGAAAAAAATGCATGAAACTCATGTACAAGCGGGAACTTATTTATGCATTTAGTGATCAAAATTCACATTAGGTCTCCACACAAAACCAAAAACTGACATCGCTGCCGGCATACGTGTTTTTGTGTTCGTCCTTCTCGTTGGCAATATGTTGGCATGCGCCACACATGATAAAATATTTTTCGTCGCAGTCGCTACCCAACAATTTGTTGTGATTTTCATTTTGCAATTCTTGTTACCCCTAAATAAATTCTCGAAGACAGTGCTCGTGTTTCTTCTATTCTTCTATTAAACATGGCTTAACATGGCTTGTGTATGAATACACTCAAACAATGTATAATTACTTGGAGCTTATGTACAAGTACACACAATCAGTGAACGCAAAATTCATGTAGATTTTTTTATGAACATAAAAATATTAAAAAAATATTATAAAAATAAAATTTGCTAGACTCCATTTCATTTGAGCTCACTTCCATAAAGAACGATAATGACGAGTGGCACTCTGCTGAAAAAGTTCACTTCGCTGTCATGTCAATCGATATTCATGAGATCATTTAAAACAAATGACTTCATTATTAGTTGTGATGTCAACCGTTTCAATCCATGTGTATTTTAGTAAAATTATTCATAGACAAACAGTTGATCAAAATCTATCTAATGGTTCTCGCATTACAATAGCTCGTGCAAAACACACAATAAATTGATATTTAAAAAACCATCATAATAAAAAACAAAAAAAAAAAAAAATAAATAAAAAACAATAACTCAGATGCAATCATCATTAGTGCGTTTTGAGTTACTAACAATTTTAATGGCAACAAATTATTTATGAAAACCAAAAACCATTGATTGTTGAGGAAATAAAAACAAACACAAAAAAATAATAAAAAAATCGTTAACAGATCGCGTGGCACATCATAAAAAAAATGCAGGAAGAAAAACAAGCAAATCAAAACAATACTAAAACAAAACAAAACCAACAACTATTAGAAGAATAAAAGCAAATTGCATACAATGGCAGCAACAAAATAGATTTCAAACAAAAATCGACAAAAAATCAACACCAACAACAACAACAATTTTATTTTATTGACTACGTCTTGCTGTCGAATTGTTAAACCATAAAATTTATATCAACTTAATATCAACTCAAGAGCTGTTTACACCTCTTTGACATGAATGAAGCTGCCGTTGTTGCATGTGTTGTTGTTGTTGTTGTTGTTGTTGTTGTTGTTGTTATTGTTATTTTGCTGTTTTTGTCTCACATGTTGCTGTTGTATGCTGTATTGTTATTATTGTTGGTGTCGAACGCACCTTCCTTCCTGTCAAAAAGCCGCTTCGCATTAGTTTACCGTTATATTCGAAAACAACATTTGGTATTTCAAGTGTTTTATAAATAGAAATTTTTCTATTTTGTTATGATTATTGCTGACTGGCCCTCTGCGCGGCCTCTCCTGCTCTAAGACACTTTAAGCTGTCTATTTATTAATGATATAACCGGCTTGTCTTAAGTTTTTTCTGTATTGTTTTGACGTTTTAAACGTCAATTTGTTAAATGTCTTAAATAATTATTAATGCCGAAATATTGTGGGAACTAATGTTGGTGCACATATTTGAAAAATAAGAAAACTTGTATAACTTGTTGTTCTGAATGTTGTTAATGTCATCTTATTCGTCACTGGTTTATATTACGTTAATATCTTGAGTTCGATTTTGTAATCGTTTTAAGTAGATCTACTCTTTGTATTCTTTGGTTGAACTCTAACACTTTTGCTTTATACTTTATACTTTATACTTTATACTTTATACTTTATACTTTATATTTTATACTTTATACTTTATACTTTATACTTTATACTTTATACTTTATACTTTATACTTTATACTTTATACTTTATACTTTATACTTTATACTTTATACTTTATACTTTATACTTTATACTTTATACTTTATACTTTATACTTTATACTTTATACTTTATACTTTATACTTTATACTTTATACTTTATACTTTATACTTTATACTTTATACTTTATACTTTATACTTTATACTTTATACTTTATACTTTATACTTTATACTTTATACTTTATACTTTATACTTTATACTTTATACTTTATACTTTATACTTTATACTTTATACTTTATACTTTATACTTTATACTTTATACTTTATACTTTATACTTTATACTTTATACTTTATACTTTATACTTTATACTTTATACTTTATACTTTATACTTTATACTTTATACTTTATACTTTATACTTTATACTTTATACTTTATACTTTATACTTTATACTTTATACTTTATACTTTATACTTTATACTTTATACTTTATACTTTATACTTTATACTTTATACTTTATACTTTATACTTTATACTTTATACTTTATACTTTATACTTTATACTTTATACTTTATACTTTATACTTTATACTTTATACTTTATACTTTATACTTTATACTTTATACTTTATACTTTATACTTTATACTTTATACTTTATACTTTATACTTTATACTTTATACTTTATACTTTATACTTTATACTTTATACTTTATACTTTATACTTTATACTTTATACTTTATACTTTATACTTTATACTTTATACTTTATACTTTATACTTTATACTTTATACTTTATACTTTATACTTTATACTTTATACTTTATACTTTATACTTTATACTTTATACTTTATACTTTATACTTTATACTTTATACTTTATACTTTATACTTTATACTTTATACTTTATACTTTATACTTTATACTTTATACTTTATACTTTATACTTTATACTTTATACTTTATACTTTATACTTTATACTTTATACTTTATACTTTATACTTTATACTTTATACTTTATACTTTATACTTTATACTTTATACTTTATACTTTATACTTTATACTTTATACTTTATACTTTATACTTTATACTTTATACTTTATACTTTATACTTTATACTTTATACTTTATACTTTATACTTTATACTTTATACTTTATACTTTATACTTTATACTTTATACTTTATACTTTATACTTTATACTTTATACTTTATACTTTATACTTTATACTTTATACTTTATACTTTATACTTTATACTTTATACTTTATACTTTATACTTTATACTTTATACTTTATACTTTATACTTTATACTTTATACTTTATACTTTATACTTTATACTTTATACTTTATACTTTATACTTTATACTTTATACTTTATACTTTATACTTTATACTTTATACTTTATACTTTATACTTTATACTTTATACTTTATACTTTATACTTTATACTTTATACTTTATACTTTATACTTTATACTTTATACTTTATACTTTATACTTTATACTTTATACTTTATACTTTATACTTTATACTTTATACTTTATACTTTATACTTTATACTTTATACTTTATACTTTATACTTTATACTTTATACTTTATACTTTATACTTTATACTTTATACTTTATACTTTATACTTTATACTTTATACTTTATACTTTATACTTTATACTTTATACTTTATACTTTATACTTTATACTTTATACTTTATACTTTATACTTTATACTTTATACTTTATACTTTATACTTTATACTTTATACTTTATACTTTATACTTTATACTTTATACTTTATACTTTATACTTTATACTTTATACTTTATACTTTATACTTTATACTTTATACTTTATACTTTATACTTTATACTTTATACTTTATACTTTATACTTTATACTTTATACTTTATACTTTATACTTTATACTTTATACTTTATACTTTATACTTTATACTTTATACTTTATACTTTATACTTTATACTTTATACTTTATACTTTATACTTTATACTTTATACTTTATACTTTATACTTTATACTTTATACTTTATACTTTATACTTTATACTTTATACTTTATACTTTATACTTTATACTTTATACTTTATACTTTATACTTTATACTTTATACTTTATACTTTATACTTTATACTTTATACTTTATACTTTATACTTTATACTTTATACTTTATACTTTATACTTTATACTTTATACTTTATACTTTATACTTTATACTTTATACTTTATACTTTATACTTTATACTTTATACTTTATACTTTATACTTTATACTTTATACTTTATACTTTATACTTTATACTTTATACTTTATACTTTATACTTTATACTTTATACTTTATACTTTATACTTTATACTTTATACTTTATACTTTATACTTTATACTTTATACTTTATACTTTATACTTTATACTTTATACTTTATACTTTATACTTTATACTTTATACTTTATACTTTATACTTTATACTTTATACTTTATACTTTATACTTTATACTTTATACTTTATACTTTATACTTTATACTTTATACTTTATACTTTATACTTTATACTTTATACTTTATACTTTATACTTTATACTTTATACTTTATACTTTATACTTTATACTTTATACTTTATACTTTATACTTTATACTTTATACTTTATACTTTATACTTTATACTTTATACTTTATACTTTATACTTTATACTTTATACTTTATACTTTATACTTTATACTTTATACTTTATACTTTATACTTTATACTTTATACTTTATACTTTATACTTTATACTTTATACTTTATACTTTATACTTTATACTTTATACTTTATACTTTATACTTTATACTTTATACTTTATACTTTATACTTTATACTTTATACTTTATACTTTATACTTTATACTTTATACTTTATACTTTATACTTTATACTTTATACTTTATACTTTATACTTTATACTTTATACTTTATACTTTATACTTTATACTTTATACTTTATACTTTATACTTTATACTTTATACTTTATACTTTATACTTTATACTTTATACTTTATACTTTATACTTTATACTTTATACTTTATACTTTATACTTTATACTTTATACTTTATACTTTATACTTTATACTTTATACTTTATACTTTATACTTTATACTTTATACTTTATACTTTATACTTTATACTTTATACTTTATACTTTATACTTTATACTTTATACTTTATACTTTATACTTTATACTTTATACTTTATACTTTATACTTTATACTTTATACTTTATACTTTATACTTTATACTTTATACTTTATACTTTATACTTTATACTTTATACTTTATACTTTATACTTTATACTTTATACTTTATACTTTATACTTTATACTTTATACTTTATACTTTATACTTTATACTTTATACTTTATACTTTATACTTTATACTTTATACTTTATACTTTATACTTTATACTTTATACTTTATACTTTATACTTTATACTTTATACTTTATACTTTATACTTTATACTTTATACTTTATACTTTATACTTTATACTTTATACTTTATACTTTATACTTTATACTTTATACTTTATACTTTATACTTTATACTTTATACTTTATACTTTATACTTTATACTTTATACTTTATACTTTATACTTTATACTTTATACTTTATACTTTATACTTTATACTTTATACTTTATACTTTATACTTTATACTTTATACTTTATACTTTATACTTTATACTTTATACTTTATACTTTATACTTTATACTTTATACTTTATACTTTATACTTTATACTTTATACTTTATACTTTATACTTTATACTTTATACTTTATACTTTATACTTTATACTTTATACTTTATACTTTATACTTTATACTTTATACTTTATACTTTATACTTTATACTTTATACTTTATACTTTATACTTTATACTTTATACTTTATACTTTATACTTTATACTTTATACTTTATACTTTATACTTTATACTTTATACTTTATACTTTATACTTTATACTTTATACTTTATACTTTATACTTTATACTTTATACTTTATACTTTATACTTTATACTTTATACTTTATACTTTATACTTTATACTTTATACTTTATACTTTATACTTTATACTTTATACTTTATACTTTATACTTTATACTTTATACTTTATACTTTATACTTTATACTTTATACTTTATACTTTATACTTTATACTTTATACTTTATACTTTATACTTTATACTTTATACTTTATACTTTATACTTTATACTTTATACTTTATACTTTATACTTTATACTTTATACTTTATACTTTATACTTTATACTTTATACTTTATACTTTATACTTTATACTTTATACTTTATACTTTATACTTTATACTTTATACTTTATACTTTATACTTTATACTTTATACTTTATACTTTATACTTTATACTTTATACTTTATACTTTATACTTTATACTTTATACTTTATACTTTATACTTTATACTTTATACTTTATACTTTATACTTTATACTTTATACTTTATACTTTATACTTTATACTTTATACTTTATACTTTATACTTTATACTTTATACTTTATACTTTATACTTTATACTTTATACTTTATACTTTATACTTTATACTTTATACTTTATACTTTATACTTTATACTTTATACTTTATACTTTATACTTTATACTTTATACTTTATACTTTATACTTTATACTTTATACTTTATACTTTATACTTTATACTTTATACTTTATACTTTATACTTTATACTTTATACTTTATACTTTATACTTTATACTTTATACTTTATACTTTATACTTTATACTTTATACTTTATACTTTATACTTTATACTTTATACTTTATACTTTATACTTTATACTTTATACTTTATACTTTATACTTTATACTTTATACTTTATACTTTATACTTTATACTTTATACTTTATACTTTATACTTTATACTTTATACTTTATACTTTATACTTTATACTTTATACTTTATACTTTATACTTTATACTTTATACTTTATACTTTATACTTTATACTTTATACTTTATACTTTATACTTTATACTTTATACTTTATACTTTATACTTTATACTTTATACTTTATACTTTATACTTTATACTTTATACTTTATACTTTATACTTTATACTTTATACTTTATACTTTATACTTTATACTTTATACTTTATAGAATACTGGATACATCATCTTGACACGTGCCTTTTTTACTGCATGCAGGATCCTCAAATTTTCTACATTTACGCACTTCATCACGTGACTTTAACGAGTGGAAATAATAATTCGCTAACCGTCAGTTCATTCTGGGTAGCTGAAGTGACTCAAAACATTAAGAATTCCATTTAAAACGTCCGTCAAATAATAAATGTCAGAAGCTTCTTCTAAAGATAACGAATTCCAACAGTTTTTGCTGACGCTGAAAAATGTGCCAAATCATCGACGTATGCGTTGAAGGTGATGAAAATAAAATCACAGTCATATATAACTTAACTTGGCTTAACTTTGCTTAGAGGTACTTAAAATCCATTTTGTTGTTGTATTTCTATCAGACATTTATAGTTTCAAGCGTTGTCCTCGCCTTGAAGTATGCAATGCGCGGATTTGCTTTAATTTTTAGTGGCAAAGTTCTTGTTTACACTTCAAATCAAGATCATGCGCCAGTTTTGTTTATTTTTCAAATATTCCACTTTTGACATATCAGCCATTGACAGTCGTGTGCGCTGAGCCACTTCAAGCCGTTGTGACCGTCAATTAGCTGCAGGCGTTTAGCTCAAATTCCGCAACGATTATGAGTTGTGATTTTTATTGAAGTCTTTTATTATTATAGATTTAATTTCTATTTCAACTAGCTACCTTAATTGAAATTGACAGTGATTTGTTTTTTAGTGTTGTTGCTTTTTTTGTAAATGACATTTTCTAATCTTAACTACTTCATTTTGTTTAAATTGATTTTATTATGATTGCTAAATATTTCATCAGGTTTTACTTAGAATTTTTTGAAATGTTTAAGTGACTAAATCGCAATAGTGTCTAAACGAAGGTCGTTTTGGATTTTGTTTTTTTTTTTTTCGAATTAGAACTTAAGTTTGCAGCATGTGAAGTGGTCTCTGAAGTAGTTATGATCGAAAGTGTTACAAGTTCAATTAATGCCTTCCTTGTGGCTGACAATGAATCCTGAGTTGAGCTCTAAACGATTTGCTTTAATGCATGCACACAATGACGTGATTTGATTGAATTATTGTTGTTGTTTTTATCGAGAGGATGTTATGAGAACGATGCAAAAAACTGTGTCAGTCGGTTAAGTGAATTTCAAGCAAGTGCTTGTCATAGTTTTCTTGGAAATATTTTATGTGAAAATCTTTTTCAAAAATTTTAAATTATTTTTAAAGTGACAAAATTTTATATACTTCATTCATCAAAATGAAATTGAGATTTCAAAATGTTAGAATTTTGAGAAAGTTTAAACATTTTTTTTGAAAAATCATCTAAAAAGTTTTTAACTTACTTAACTAAGGAAGCTCGTTACTCTTTTTTTAAGTGCGCAAAAAACTTTAACAAATATTTTGTGTTACAATTTCGTTCTGAAGATATTCTTTGCAAAAAAAAAATTTCCATAGTGGAGAAAATTCTAAGTGTCAGGGGTAGTTATCGCTATTGTTCTCATTGTTATAACTTCCAAATTACAGAACCTTTTTCTGGTGATAGACAATTCCAAATTTATTGAATTTATTTATCTATGAATCGCACTCATGAATTTTTTCACATATTATATGAATATTTCACAAGCCTAGAGTTTCCAATCATAAAGTTTGTGTAAAAGATACATGAACCTATGAATAATTTTGTGAATGGCATGCCAAAATACAAGATGAACCATGAATCATTCACAATTTTTGTGAATAAAAATCATAAAAATATACAAGAAGAACAAGAACTATTCATGACAACTATTCATAAAGTGACAAAAAAGCATGAATCTCATACAAGGAAAACATGAACACGGAGAGAAATTTGAGCTGAAAGCAATCCCAAATCAATTTATTTTGGGAGTGATTCTGACCTTAGCTCAGAATATCATAAGCTCGTAATATCATATCAAGCCCCAATTTGATTGTTTATCAAAAAAATTAACACGCTCATTTGTGCATAATGTATGCGATTTTTGTACCATTTTGGTATTGATTATAAAAAACATGCTCATTTGTGTCCAATGCATGCCATTTATGGATTGTGAATAAAACAAGTTTATATGCTCTCATATGTCTAATCTAAGAAATTTTGGTATGTGAAATTTTATTAATTTTAATAATACAAAGCCAAAGATGACAAAATGCAATGAGCTAAGCCGATCAAA